>CM029672.1:10317247-10598825 GCA_017311315.1 Dendrocalamus latiflorus
GGAGCGAAGGGCTCTGGAAGCCAGCCTCCGCGAAGCAAACACTGCTCTCGCTGCGAAGGATGAAGAACTTCGTGCGCTGGAGGACGCCCTGGTGGCCGCACAACTCGCGGTCACGGAAGCTCGGAGCGCCGCGGCTGGGGAGCGCGCCGCCTTCGTGCAGCAGATCACCGTCCTAGAAGGGGAGAACGCCCAGCTGGCGGAGTCTGCTGCCGAGAACCGCCTTGCCTTGGAAAATGCGTCCATGTCGGCATGGCGGGCCATGGAGTCTCTGAACCAGGCCCTTCGAGATCTGTGCGTCCGAGTGCCGGATACTACGCACAGGCCGGAGGCCCTGTCGGAGACGCTCGGGCTGATCGAGGAGGGGGCCGGCGTTGCTCTTCGTGGCGCCAGAACCTTTGGCGAGCACTGCAGCTATGTTGGTGCGTGCTTCGCCCTCGCCCTGCTTCATACTCGTGGGTGTAGGCATACCCATGAGCTAGCGAATCCTCAACTGGATCCTCCCGACCGATCAGAGGTTATGTCGGACGCCATCCGCTCCATCGGGCCTAGCCTGCAGAACTTCCACCAACGGATCTGGGGCCGCTTCGGGGAAGGTGCAGCGAGAGTCGCCGTGCAGCAGACGTTGCATGGGGAGGGGGACCTCCTCCAGTGGCTTGAAGGGGTCCTTCAGCGCCGCGGCGACGACGGCGCGGGCTCATCCGCACCGCGCCAAGGCTGAGCGGTTGGTCGGGTAGGGCCGGGGGATGATGTACTGGTTCTTACGCTTGTGACCATGTAACCCCTTTGCTTTTACAATGGAACCAAGTAGTACTTTATGCTTGGTGTTACCTGCCGCCGAACGCGGAGGGCAGGTCTGCGCATCTCGTTTATACTCCGTGGAGTGGCGCGTGCGGAGGCGAACCTCGACGCTACGATTTCCTTTGTAGTCCGGAGACTCGCGCGTGCGGAGATGGGCCTCGACGCTACGTACTATTTAAAGTCCGTGGACTGGTGCGTGCGGAGGCGAACCCTCGACGCTACGACTTGCTTTATAGTCCGGAGACTCGCGCGTGCGGAGCTAGGCTCGACGCTACGTCTTATTTAAAGTCCGATGACTAGTGCGTGCGGAGCTAGGCTCGACGCTACGTCTTCTTTATAGTCTGGGGACTCGCGCGCGCGGAGCTAGGCTCGACGCTACGTCTTATTTAAAGTCCGTGGACTAGTGCGTGCGGAGCTAGGCTCGACGCTACGTCTTCTTTATAGTCCGGGGACTCGCGCGCGCGGAGCTAGGCTCGACGCTACGTCTTATTTAAAGTCCGTGGACTAGTGCGTGCGGAGCTAGGCTCGACGCTACGTCTTCTTTATAGTCCGGGGACTCGCGCGTGCGGAGCTAGGCTCCACGCTACGTCTTATTTAAAGTCCGTGGACTAGTGCGTGCGGAGCTAGGCTCGACGCTACGTCTTCTTTATAGTCCGGGGACTCGCGCGTGCGGAGCTAGGCTCGACGCTACGTCTTATTTAAAGTCCGTGGACTAGTGCGTGCGGAGCTAGGCTCGACACTACGTCTTCTTTATAGTCCGGGGACTCGCGCGTGCGGAGCTAGGCTCGACGCTACGTCTTTTTTAAAGTCCGTGGACTAGTGCGTGCGGAGCTAGGCTCGACGCTACGTCTTCTTTATACTCCGTAGAGTGCGCGCGGAGGCGTCCCCCCGCTGCGTCTTATTTATACTCCGTAGAGTGCGTGCGGAGGCGGACCTCGACGCTACATCTTATTTAAAGTCCGTGGACTGGTGCGTGCGGAGCTAGGCTCGACGCTACGTCTTATTTATAGTCCGTAGACTCTCGCGTGCGGAGGCGGACCTCGACGCTACGTCTTATTTAAAGTCCGTGGACTTTGTTCTGCTCAGCGCGGACAGGGGATGCTCTAGGAACAGCAACCTTTATTGAACTCCCGTTTGCGCGGGCGAGCATCGCCTAACAACGGGCTGGTGGCTCTACGCCTGCTGTCCTGCTTCTAGGCGTAGTACCGCCGCAACCTGTCCGCGTTCCATGTGTGCCGGAAGGCTTGTCCTTCGAGCGTGGCGAGGCGGTACGCCCCCTTCGGCAATGCCTCCGTTACGATGTACGGGCCTTCCCACTTGGACTCCAGCTTGCCAACGGTTTCCGCCTGGAGCGCCACTCTGAGGACGAGATCCCCAGGCTTGAACCCCCGCGGGCATATAGAGCGGTCCCGAGTACGCATTGTCTGCCGCGCGTACTTCTCGACATGGTGGGCTGCGTCTGCCCGTATCCCGTCGAGGAGGTCCAAGGACACACGGCGCTCCTCTTCGGGTGCTTGGACGAGGACCCTTCGCGAGCCGGCCTTGATTTCCTCGGGCGTCACCGCTTCGTCACCGAAAAGGAGCTTAAACGGCGTGAATCCCTTCGGGCGCGTTACCGTTGTGCGAAGCGACCATAGAACGCCTGGAGCTCGGGCAAGTGGTCCTACTATATCGAGACCCCAGCGCGCCAGTGGCCACACCGGGGGAATTGGGTTGAGGCTTGTCGGGGGCCTGCGGATGATGCGCGCCATCCACTGGCACCCTTGGCACCGACGGACGAGGTCCTGGGCGTCGGTGATGGCAGTCGGCCAGTAGAAGCCTTGTCTGAACGCCTTGCCGACTAATGACCTCGGCGCCAGGTGGGATCCGCATACGCCCGCGTGGATTTCCGCCAAGAGTTCCTTTCCCTCCTCAGTCGAGAGGCAGCGCAGGAGCGGCGCGCAAACCCCTTTCTTGTAGAGTGTCCCTTCGAACACCTGGAAGGACCGTGCGCGGTGCTGCAATCGTCGCAGCTCGGCAGGGTCCTCCGGCTCGGCGAGGCCTTGTAAGAAATTGAAAATGGGCTCTCGCCAATCTCCTGGCCGATCAATGCGGTGGACAAGTGCCGCGTCCCGGTTGTCCTGCGCGATGGCTGCCTTTGCTAACACCTCGTAGAATGCCCCCTCGGGGGGGCAGTTGCTGGCTGGCCGCCTTGGCAAGGGCGTCGGCTTGCTCATTCTCCGCCCGGGGGATGGCCTTGACGGTGACACCCAAAAAGTGTCTTTCCCTCGCCCTCACCGCCGCGAGGTACTTGGCCAACTCAGGGTCCTTGGCTTGATATGACTTGTCCACATGGCCGGCCATCAAGCGCGAGTCGGTGCGGACCAACACCCGTCTCGCGCCGACTGCCTTGAGCTTCGCCAGGCCAAAGAGCAGTGCCTCGTATTCAGCCGTGTTATTGGTGGCGGAGAAGGCAAGGCGCGCCGAGTACAGCAAACGCTGTCCCTCGGGCGTGATGATCACCGCCCCTACGCCCGCGCCGGCGACGCTGTAAGCTCCGTCGATTGTAAGCGTCCAGACGGGATCATCGTGCGTCTGGCCGGGTTGGGCCGACGGGTCCATTCGGCGAGAAAATCCGCCAGGACTTGGGATTTAATTGCCGTCCGCGAAGCATACGTCAAGGAGAAGGGAGCGAGCTCGGCGGCCCATTTACCGATACGCCCTGTGGACTCCTTGTTGTGTAGCATCTCTGCTAGGGGGAATGAGGAAGGCACTGTGATCGGGTGAGCCAGAAAATAATGCCGAAGCTTCCTGGAGGCCATGACCAGCGCGTAGGCGAGCTTCTCAAGCTCCGTGTATCTTGTCTTGGCGCCTTGAAGGGCTTCGGAGACAAAGTAGACGGGCCGCTGCATGGCGCCTTCCTCTAAGACGAGGACGGCGCTGACCGCGGTGGCTGACGCGGCCAGATAGAGCAGGAGGGGAGCCTCTGGTGCTGGGGCGACCAGAGTGGGGAGGCTTGCCAGGTGCTGCTTGAGCTCGTTGAAGGCCTTCACGCAGTCTCCGTCCCAACAAAATCCATCGCACCCGCGGAGTGTCTTGAAAAACGGCAGGCCCCGCTCCGCCGCCCTGGATAGGAAGCGGCTTAATGCTGCCATGCGGCCCGCCAGCCTCTGGACCTCCCTCGTTGTCTTGGGCGGCTCCATACCCAGGATGGCGTCTACCTTGTCGGGGTTCGCCTGGATGCCCCGCCCGGACACGAGGAAATCTAGGAGTTTGCCCGCCTGTACCCCGAAGACACACTTGTCGGGGTTGAGCTTGATGCCCGCCTTCCGGAGGTTGTCGAAGGTCTCCTGGAGGTCCTGGCCGTGTAGAGCAAGTTGCCGAGTTTTGACCACCACATCATCGACATAGGCTTCGACGTTCCTCCCGAGCTGGGCGGCCAGGGCAAAGGCGACGAGGCGGGTGAAGGTAGCGCCTGCGTTCTTCAAGCCAAAGGGCATTCTTACGAAGCAGAACGTCCCAAGTGGCGTGATGAAACTGGTCTTCTCCTCGTTGTCTTCGGCCATGTATACCTGGTGGTAGCCGGAATAGGCGTCCAGGAAACTCATGAGTTCGCACCCAGCAGTGGCGTCAACCAGCTGATCGATGCGCGGCAAGGGGTAGTTGTCCTTCGGGCACGCCTTGTTGAGTGCCGTGAAGTCGATGCACATGCGCCAGGCCCGCTGGTCTTTTTGACTAGCACCGGGTTAGCGAGCCATTCTGGATGGTGGACCTCGCAGATGACCCCGGCGCGAAGAAGCTTCGCCACCTCTGCTTTGGCCGCCTGCTGCCGATCCATCGACATACGCCGGAGCCTTTGCCTGACCGGCTTGGCGTCGGGGCGGACCGCCAAACGATGCTGGATTACCGCTCGGTCTACGCCCTTGATGTCCTCCGGGGACCATGCGAAGATGTCAACGTTGTTCTGAAGCACTCGGAGCAGCTCCCGTTCGACCCCCGGTGGGAGCCCCTCGCCAATGGACACAAACTGCCCCTCCGCCTGGAGCGGCACCTTCTTGACGCCGCCTTCGGGCCGAGGCTTGGGCGTCCACCCAGGAGCGCAGGGCCCATCACCGGGCGCGCCGAAGAGGGCATGCACCGGGCGATGCGGGACGCGGCTGCCGCCTTCGGCACGTCTGGCCAGGTCCTGGTCGCCGAAGATGGTGATGACGCCCTCCGGGCCCGGGAGCTTTACACACAAAAAGGCGTGGTGCGGGATTGCCTCGAAAGAGTTGATGGCGGGTCGCCCCAGTATGGCGTTGTAGGGGTGCGGGATATCCACGACATCGAAGGTGACATGCTCGGTCCGGATGTTACCTTTGTTGCCCTCCTGACGGAAAGTGACAGGAAGGGACACGTGCCCCAGGGCCTGCAGCGGTTGACCCCCGAAGCCTTGAAGTGGAGCTCCTGGCTGCTCTAGCCGGCTTCGGGGGATTGCCATGCGGTCGAGGGCTTCTGCGAATAAGATGTTCGCGGAGCTTCCCCCGTCGACAAGGACGCGCCTGACTTCACAGCATGCTATGTGGGCCTGGATGACTAGAGGGTCTTGGTGAGGGTACTCCACGCCCCTGGCGTCGTTCAAGTCGAAGGTGATGTTGCGGGGCGGCATCCACAGTTGCGGCTGCTCCCCGGGGGCTTTTGAAGAGGAGCCTCCGGTGATGACGTTGACGGTGTGATGCTGCGCGCCCTCCGTTGCGGTGGCCCGTATGGGGCTATCCCTTGGGTGCCCCACGTGGGCTTCGGCGGGGGGCCGAGGAGGCGGAGCCCGAGATCCGGCCGTCACCCTCCGCAGCTCCATCACCGCGATGCATGCCCTTGTATAATGATCGCCGTAGCCGTGTACCTCGCACCACTTGCCATAGTGCAAGAGCTCTTGCTCTGCGTGGGGTTGGCCGCCGTAGTCAAATCCACCCTCTGATCCCCGGTCTCCCCTCCGTGAGGCGGGGTCGGGTCCTTGGCGGGCGCTCTCGGTGGCGAGGACATGGTGGGCCGCCTGCGATCGGCGCTGGCGGCGCCGAGGTTTAGGCCTGCACCGTGAAGAGCTTTCCTGTACCTCGGCCTCACTGCCTCGGGGAGGGCCTCCTCGGGGCTTTCGGCTACGGCCCAGCTTCGAGGAGGGACCACCCGCCCCAACCTCGCGCGGGGGGCGCTCCTTACGGGCGAGGCCGAGGGCGGTGATGCTGCGTCTTCGCGCATCCTCCTCCGCCCGCGCATACTCGTCCATTTTGTCGAAGAGCTTGGCAACTGTCGTGATTGGCCTCCGCGCGTTGTATTTGGCCATCGGGCCCGGGCGAAGGCCCTGTATGGCTGCATTAACGACTGTGGTTTCATTAACATCGTTTACCTGGCCTCGAATCTTGGCGAAGCGCTTGAAGTAGCCCCGGAGCGTCTCCGAGGGTCCTTGCTTCACAGTGAAGAGTTGGTCCGCATCGATTCGCTCGACATAATGTCCTTGAAAGTTGCTACGAAGCCGGTCGCGAAGCTGCTCCCACGCGTAGATGGAGCCCGGCTCTATGGTAAAAAAACCAAGAGAGCGCCACTCCGTGCAGTGCGAGGGGGAGTCCCTTCGCCTTCGCGGTGTCGTCTCCGCCCGCGGCCTCGATCGCGGTTTCGTACACGCGCACGAACTCGCGAGGATCCGTGTCGCCTTTGTACGGGTCGGTGATGCGAGGGAACTTGAAGTCTTCGGGCCACGCCGCCTGCTGCAGCCCCGCCGAAAGCAGGGATTCCGGATCTAGGCGTCTCAGCGGGACACGGCTAGACGTGGGGGCTTCGCGGCTGTCCACCTTCTCTGGCGTGGGCTCGGGCGCGACTACTGGCGCGACCTGCTGGCTCCGAGCCTCTTGTATATCTCGAACGGCTCCGCGAAGGTCCCCTAGTTCCCGCTGGAACGCGTTGAGGGCTGCTAGTAGGGCGCTTTCCACCGCAGGTGTCGTTGGGGCCGCCGGAACGCCCAGTGGACGGGCCGGTGCAGGGACCATCGCCTCACGACCTCCAGATCCGCCGGATGGCTCGTTGCGGCTACCCCCGGCCGTCGGATCCGCGCTACCGGCAAGGGTGGCGGGGGCTGTCGTTGCAGTGCCAGCGACGGCGTTGGATGTCGCCGTAGCGGCGCTGGCGGGGTCGGTCGTTGCTGCGCGGGCGTCGACGCCCGCGACCACGGCGCGTACGCCGCCGCCAACTCCTTCGGCGGCCGATGCCGAAGCCCTGGTGTTCACGTGCTGCTCCGACCCATCCGTCTTCTTTCCCTTCGCCGCCGCTGGTGGAGCTTTTTTCGGTGCCATCTTTTTCCTTCGGTCTTCAGGCTTGTCTCCGTCCTCCCCACGGACGGCGCCAACTGTTGTGGCTACAGACCAAACAGAGAGAGAGAGAGATGGTAGTGGAGAGTGATGAAGATAAGTGTAATGGCCTGGGTCCTCCCCATGGCTTACTCACATATATATATACACATGAGGAGTGCTTTTACAGTTATACCCTTACATCTGGTTATCCCCTCTGGGGGCAGTTATGTCATTACACATGGCCTATTCTGGGCCTTATAATCTCCTACCAGGCCTGCTGGGTTTAGGTGGGGGCCACCCCTACGACATATACCATTGCATGCTTACAACAAAAGTCCAGCATATATTTCACATATGGATTAACATCCAGTTTTCTGCAACGGGGCGTGTAAGCCCAAAGTATATTTACATCACAAAAGTTCCAAGATCCGCTTGAGCGTGGCGAAGACCTAAAGCCACGGGTCCTCGTCGAAGAAGAGATCCTCTGGGGCTTCCTCAACGGGGAGACCTTCACCAACGTCTTGATCTTCTGAAGGGTTTTAGCAAGCCGTGAGCTAACCAACTCAGCAAATCACAACGGAAAACCTAACTTACTACTTTGCATGGATTGACAAAGGAAGGGAGTATACTTGTTTTATTAACTTTGAGTGGATGCAATTTTTCTTGCAAACGTCTTCAAAAACTTTTAAAGAGGTACAACTACTCCTTAACATTAGGGGTTTTCATAAAAAGATAATTAACGAACTAATCCGGTTAAACACTTGTGAAAACTATTTAAGCTTCGCATCTGGAATCACCCAAATGACACAACTCCATTAACCGAGAGCACGGCGTATTCGAATACCATTTAATTGACTCTGCAGAGTTGCTCAACTTTACCCACATGCACCCTTAACCCTCATGACTGAGTTAAGGAACCGGATCTTTTCGCTGCTCAACCCTCGATATACACTCCACCCGATAGGTGCGGAATCCACACAACCTCGGGTATCCGTTGGCCACCACAGAACGTCGGGCCCGAGTTGTGGGGACCTATCGTTGTCTTAGTCCGGATTCGTCATCCGCACCGCCTCCCAATGCAGGGCTTCACTTAGGTTGAGCAGATACTAAACCAGGGTTGACAAGTCAACACCTATGGTTGAGCAGGTACTATGCCATTTGCTCAGCACAAGGGTCTAGTCCTTAAATTTTTACGAGGTCCGCAACCTCCAACCAAGGGTAAGCGGTGGGCGTAGACCGACTTGCGGTTTCCCACAACACCCTTACCCTAACATGTGCTCACCTGCACTACCACCCTAGGGTACGGTGTCCCATACCACCCTACCCTAGCTTCGGGTTTTGAAATCTATCGGTTCACGACCACAAACCTTAGTAGTGTAAAGTTTTGCATGAGATAATAATAATAACCTACATGTGATAATACTACACTTAGGGTAAAGCTAGGGTTACAAAGGCGAGGCTACAAGTTAACATGGCATTTAACGGTGGTAGGTTGTATCTATATAACATGTCATTCTAAACATTTTTGTTTTACATAAACTAACATTTCACAACTAGCATAAATGAAACTAGCATAATAACATAATTAAATGGCATGCGAAAACGATATGATCAAGGTGTTGCGACTTGCCGTTAATCCGGACGATCTCGGCTAGCTCGAACGTAGAAGCTCCTAGCTCCTGAGACTGCACCTGAACCTCCGGGATCTCCGAAACTAGCGCAAACACATAAAATAAGTAAGTCCGGCTTGAAACTATTCAAGCGAGGAAAAATAAACTATTGAAAAGGAGTAAAATGCAAAAAGATGCAAATAGGGAATTTTTAGAATTTTTCTGGAATGAATTTGGAGAAATGGAGGTCAAAAATGGGTTTAGGACATTAAATGGAGCAAAGTGGTGAAATTTGGGAATTTTTACAATTTTCTGTGATTTTCTAGGATTTAATTGGATTTTCTGGGATTTTTGGAAAAGATAAACCCTCTGGAAAATCGGGGAACAGTGCTGGGCTGGCCCAAGGCCACAGTGCAGCTCGGCACTGTGCGGCCCACGCGGCCGAACGGCCAGCGCGGCCCATCTAGCGCGCGCACAGCGGCGAGGCAGGCCAGGAATCTAGCCCACGCACGCGTGCGCCCACGCGACCCGGATGGTCGATGTGTGGCTCGGGTGTGGGGCTGGGATTGAGGGGAGCGGGCGGATGGATGCGGGGTGGGGAGGCTATCGGACGGCAGCGACGGGGCTGGATCGAGTGGCGGTGGAGCGGTACGCTTATGAAGATCAGACGGTCGGGAGATGTTGCTATCGGAGGGCCCAGGTGAGATGGCAACGGTTGAAGCGGACGGCTGGGGAGTGGCCGCGTCGCCTTCGTCAACCTCCCGCCGTGCGCACCCAACCGAGAGGCCGAGGCGCCGGGCCTCCGCTCTCCGGCGGCATCGGCGGTCCTCGAAGGGGAAGAGGGGTACCACCGGGTAGATTTTGGTGCGGGTAATCCATTTTGGGGGTCGGGAAGGGAAGAGGGTCTCTGGTGGTGGCTGGCGGCAGAAGGGGAGAACTCGGGTCCAAGGCAGCGAGAGAGGTCACCGGCGGTGATTTAGCTCGATCGGCGGGAGATAAACGTTCAGGGAAATGTGGGGCTCACAAAGGCGGGGTTGGCCTTGGCGGGGAAGCCTCCTGGTAGGCTGGCCACGGAGAGGGTGATTCGGCCGGCGGTGAGTAACGGCGCCGGAGCTATTTGGTGATTTTCCTGGCCAGACAAAAGCACCAAAAGCGTTAGCACACCGAGGAGATGCTTTGGGGAGAAGTAATCGAAGAATGAGGGAGGGGAGAGGAATATTGGCTCCCGGGGGTCGCCGGCTCACAGGGCGGCAATGGCGGAGCTACGGGCGGTGGGGCTTCAATCGGCTACTCGAGGAGGTAGCTGGGAACGGTGGGAAGCGATTGGGGGCGGTGGAGGAGTTCGGGAAGCTAAGGAGGAGTGAGGAGCGGAGGGGTGGCTTTTATACCCCGAGCGGAGAGGAGCGGATCCGAGGGAGAGGGACAAGGCAAGGCGTCGGGAGTCAACAGGAGTACACAGGGGTTGCTGGCGAGTCTCCTCCGCGCAATGGGCACCGTCCGGCCTCTGAGCAGCAGTGATGGCGGCAAAAGGCAGTGCGGGGAGCTGTTGGCCGAACGGCATGGGCAGCGGCGGGCTTGCGGGGAAGGGAAAGGAGGGAGAGGCTGGCAGGTGGGGACCAAGGGAAGGCGACGGTGACGCGTGGCGCGGGGCGAAGCTGGCTTCGGACCGGGGAACGTCTGGGTGGCGCGGTGGTCCAAAATCGGGGGCGCGAGGGCGCAGAGGCGGTGTGGGCGTGGGCGCGAGGGAGAAGGCGGGGAGGGAGCGGGGCGCCAGCGGGAGAGGAAAGGGAGGGGGCGCCGGGGAAGGATGAAAACGGAAAGGAGGAGGGCGCCAGCGAGGAGAGGAAGGCGCCTGGCCAAATGAGGAAAGCGGGCGCGGGGAAGACTTTCCAAAAAGGGAAAGTTCTCAGAATTTCACCCAAAAACCAGCAAAAATAATGAAAATTTTTTGTTGAACTTTTTGGGGACTTTTCAGGACTTAGTTGTTTCGGTCAAGTTGGCTCGTCGTCAACGTCATATCAAACAATTGTAGTTATCATTCTCATCGGAAGATCGAGCTAAATCCCCTCATCACCCGGCGACTCCCCCCCCCTCTCTCTCTCTCTCCCAGTCCCAGCAACGGCGCTCCCCTCTCTCCCGACGGCTCTCCCCTCGGGTTAACACGAGAAGTAACACAAGCTAATATTTTATTGTTGTACTATCAGCCGTCAAGTGTTGAGATCCATTGGTGATGTTTACTTGAAGAAACCAGAGTATAGCATAGACCCCTTGTTTCGGCAGTTGGTCCCCTATTGCATTGAAGAGGCCAGCTCTTAGCATTGAACCATCAGTTCACGTTCGCAAGCTGAAACCAAATGACATGTTACCGATATTTGCTTCATACGGTCTTTGGGAGCATCTCAGCGACAATGTTGCTGTGCAAATTGTCTTCAAGAATCCAAGAATGGTGAGTTTTGATATAACATTAACAACATTTGATCTTGCCATCATGGGGGAATTTGTCCACGCATGAATGATATGTTGGGAAATGAAATAACACCAAGCTTATGCGAAATAATTCTTGCAGGGAATAGCAAATAGATTAGCAAGGGCTGCCTTGAAGGAAGCCACAAGGAAGAGAGACGGCAGTTTTCGTGATCTGAAGACGATAGAGAGGGGAGTGAGGAGGCACTTCCATGACAACATCAGCGTCATCGTGGTCTATCTTGGTCCACGATGACTGGAGGAGGTAAGGAATAATAGAATGTATATCATTCGTCCAGGTGATCTCAGTTTCTCGCTCTCGTGTAGCCTGTCTATATTTTTAATTTTTAAATACATATGTACTTGCCGTATTACCATATCATTGTTTTTGCAAAATATCGTATCGCGGTATCGATGTATCCGTGTTTTTGCCATTCTTTTCTTATTATGTTATATGTTGAAGCATTAAGCTAAAGTTTCATGTCAATGATGCATTTGAGACATACTTTTGTTACGCCGTTGTGTGGATATAAATTGGCGTTACTTCTAGGTTGTTAGTTTTTTAGAGTTCAGCCTAGGACACGGTGAAATCCTAGATCTGCCACTGATCATCCGTGGGTTGCCTGGCATTTCCTAAAAACTACTTCTTTTGTAAAGCACATTTGGTAGAACGTTTTTTTAGAGGATCGTAGAACTTGTTTAGCTGAGTTTTGCATGAAAATCTTAGCAGATTGCTGCTACTGAGCCTGTACATTGTTCTATTATGGGCCCAAGACTAAAAACTGCATTCCCAGGCCACAATATTGGGCCGTGCCAGTGCCATCCAACCAAGTGATATATCTATATCATCTCTTCAGTTTTAATTTATTAATTTCTTCCCTCTTAAATTTCTGGACTTACAAACGAGCCTGTTTGTAACACCACGTGGTCCAAAATTCGCTCAAAGCCTAGCTCGACCACAAGGTGAGTTCACATGAGTAACACTCTCTTGTGCTTGTCCTTGTTTCACCCAAAAGGACTAACCTGGAAGTGCTACGATTTGAACCAACTGACATTATATGCCTAAAGTGCAGGGTGTTACACTTGCAGAAGAACCTGTTGCTGCAGTGCACTGCAACTACAGTTGCCTCCTCAACTGCCTGTCAATGCTCGTCCTGTGCTATCTCTTCTTTCAGTTGCAACTTTCATGCCAGCGACATGTTAAGCTGTGCCATGCAATGCAAGTGACAGTACTGGAATCTTGGAACGTATATTTCGGCGTATGTACAGTTGCAAGAAGGAATTAACAGTGACATCCTTTCTTCAGTTGCGATGAGTCCTTGTCGATGCAAATTGAGTGAATATGCTCGATAGAATGGAATCCGACTCCACTGTGCTTGATAGGTACAGGGTTAGATAGTTTTCGCTGCTGCTATCTAGCTCATGTTCTGAACTGTGGAATTTGCATTGGCGTTTCCGGCCAGTGTCCATCGTCTCCCATGTGAAGTGGGGTCAAGCCTCTCTCCTTTGCATGCAAATGTTCCCTCACGTTGGAGACTATTAACAAGAACGTACAGGACACTAGACTATTCAGAATTTCAGATACCGTCGTCAAGGAAGGAAAACTCGCTCCTGCATTTACATTGGGACATGTAGAAGGCTCATTTTAATTCATTTACATTGGAGGTGGCACGAAACCGATGCATTTTTTTTTCATTTCATCGAAAGACACCAGGTTAAATTAGGCCTTAAAAAAATGCAGATGTCAAAACGGGTTTAGGGACGGCCACGGAACAGAGTTAAAGGACTAAAATGCAGGATAATCTTTCATTTTGTAAAGCCAATAAAATGGGAGTTGACTATGAGAATGCATCGATCAGGATGTCGCGATCGGGTCGCTGTGAGCAGTGGGTGGATTCTAGTTGGCTTCCATGTCGCTAAAGATTGGGGAGATTCCAATCAGTCCATTGATCGAGCTGTAGAACGTGGATCATATTGCAGTCCGTATCTGTCATCACACAGGCAGAAGATGTTGGATTATGTGGGCCAAGCTCATATAATAAGAATAATTCCTATTAAATCTCAAAGGCCCACTCATGCAAAGGAGGCATGCATGTGACCTTTAGTACCATATTGCTACTTCTAGGAGAGGAAGACCACCTTAAAAGGGATGGTGCACTCCTAGTCACTTGAGGCATGTGTGGGAGAGAACTAGAGGATAACACGCGCGCGCTCGCTCGCCTCGCCGGGCCGGGCGCGGGCGCACGGCACCTGCGTGAATGGTCCGCCAAAATCCGCTCCAGGTGCTTGCGCAGACGCGGCTTCCTTTTGCTGTTTTGTGTGGCGGTGAATCCGGATCGGTTACGCGACTAATCCGGTTCGGTTACGAGTTATGGAGAACGTGCAGGCGTCTTGATCACGCGTCCTGGTTTTCTATAAATACGGAGTCGCCGCCTCCATACAGCACTACGCGAAAATCAATCTAGGGTTTTGCCTCCTCCATCCATTGTGCTGCGCCGTCCCACGTAGTCTACTCCGTCCCGTCCGCCGGCGTGCACTGTCGTTCGGGAGAGCAGGTCTCCGGAACCGTCGCTCTCGAAGTCCTGCACCGGGAGAGGGCGAATAAGGTTTTTGGGAAGCGCTCTGCGCGACTGCTCGCTGTAGCTCTGGCTCGTCTTCCTCGTCGTTCGGCTTCGGCGAATCGTCATCGACTTCGTGTCATCCTCACCGTGCCTGCGGCGTCTACATCAGCAAACCGATCAGAACAGAACCATCGGTACGTAACAGTCATGTTCTCCGTATTAGATCTGTTCATGTACAGTTTCCTGGTTTACATGTCTAGATCTTTTATGCCTGTGATGGTTCTGTTATTTTGCGTGCATGATGTCATGATTTATTTATGGAATAAATTAAACCTACATGTGCTTATATATTCAACAATCCAAAAACCTTATTGTAGGCATTGTGGTTTTACTATGGCTGGATTTGCCGATGCACTGAGGCCGGATAAATTCTCCGGTGTGCACTTTAAGAGATGGCAGATTAGGGTCACTCTGTGGCTTACTGCTATGAATGTATTCTGGGTTAGTAATGGCAAGCCTGAAGGTGTTCTTGATGCTGAAAAGCAGAAAGAATTCGAGACTGCCACTACTCTCTTTGTTGGATGCATTCTTAGTGTTCTTGCTGACCGTCTGTGCGAGGTGTATATGCACATGACAGACGCGAAGGAGTTATGGGATGCACTGAATTCCAAATACGGTGCTACTGATGCCAGCAATGACATGTATGTCATGGAGCAATTTCATGACTACAAGATGGTTGATAACCGTTCTGTAGTCGATCAGGCTCATGAGATACAGGCCATTGCCAAGGAACTCGAACTCCTGAAGTGTGCCTTACCCGACAAGTTTGTGGCTGGATGTATTATTGCGAAATTACCTTCTTCATGGAGGAATTTCGGAACAGCACTCAAACACAAGAGACAAGAGTACTCTGTTGAGAATCTGATTGGGTCTCTTGAAATTGAGGAGAAAGCTCGGGAAAAGGACGCTGTGTCTAAGGGTGATGGAGGGCAGTCTAGTGCCAATGTGGTACAGAAACCCTCAAACAAGAACAAAGGGAAATTTGTTAAAACCCAACAGACAACCAACTTCAAGAAGAAGAAGAACAACAACAATCAGGATGATAGAACTTGCTTTGTGTGCGGTGAGCCTGGTCACATGGCCAAGAAGTGCCCACAACGCAAAGGAAAGAAGGCACCTGCAGGACAGACTTCTAAGTCTGTCAACGTGACCATTGGCAAGACTGGAGATGGGACTGGGTATGGTAATTTACCTACTGTTCTTTCAGTTAGTCAATCTACCAATTGGTGGATTGATACAGGAGCTAATGTACATGTGTGTGCTGATATTTCGTTGTTTTCTTCTTATCAGGTCGCCCGAGATTCCTCCGTCCTAATGGGGAATGGGTCACATGCTACTGTTCATGGTGTTGGCACGGTAGATCTGAAGTTTACTTCGGGAAAGATCGTGCAGCTGAAGAACGTGCAGCATGTCCCTTCTATAGACAAGAATCTCGTTAGTGGCTCCCGTTTATATAGAGACGGGCTTAAGTTGGTATTTGAGTCTAATAAAGTAGTCGTGTCTAAACATGGACATTTTATTGGTAAAGGCTATGAGTGCGGAGGCTTGTTCCGCTTTTCCCTTTCAGATTTCTGCAATAAGACTGTAAACCATATTTGTGGCAGTGTGGATGATGAGGCTAATGTTTGGCACTCACGTCTATGTCATATTAATTTTGGTTTGATGTCTCGGCTTTCCAGTATGAATTTAATTCCAAACGTTTCCATCACCAAAGGTTCTAAATGCCATAGCTGTGTGCAATCAAAGCAACCTCGTAAGCCTCACAAGGCTGCCGAGGAGAGAAACTTGGCACCACTAGAACTCCTGCATTCAGATCTTTCTGAGATGAATGGCGTGTTGACGAAGGGTGGAAAACGATATTTCATGACATTGATTGATGATGCAACTAGGTTCTGTTATGTGTATTTATTGAAAACGAAAGATGAGGCTTTAGACTATTTTAAAATCTATAAGGCAGAAGTTGAAAACCAGTTAAATAGAAAGATAAAAAGACTTAGGTCAGATCGTGGTGGAGAGTATTTCTCAAACGAATTTGACTTATTTTGTGAGGAACATGGCATTATACATGAGAGGACGCCTCCTTATTCCCCCGAGTCAAATGGGATTGCCGAAAGGAAAAACCGCACGTTGACTGACTTGGTGAATGCCATGTTAGATACTGCGGGATTACCTAAGGCATGGTGGGGGGAGGCTTTGCTAACGTCTAATCACGTATTAAATAGAGTTTCTAACAGAAATAAGGACAAAACACCATACGAGGTATGGATTGGGAGAAAACCATCACTTTCTTACTTGCGTACATGGGGGTGCTTGGCGAAAGTTAATGTGCCAATAACTAAGAAACGCAAGCTTGGACCTAAAACTGTGGACTGCGTTTTTCTGGGATATGCTAATCATAGCATTACCTATAGATTTTTGATAGTTAAAACTGAGGTACCTGACATGCATGTTGGTACAATTATGGAGTCTCGAGATGCAACATTCTTTGAGAATATTTTTCCTATGAAGGATACACATAACACTACTAGTCAACCTTCTGAAATAATTCCCAGTTCAATCACATCACCTGAACCTTTTGAACATACACATGAACTTGTCAATGAGGAGGATGACAGTGGAGCTCCTAGAAGGAGCAAGAGACAAAGGATATTCAAATCCTTTGGTGATGATTTCACTGTGTACCTTGTGGACGACACTCCCAAGTCTATTTCAGAAGCGTATGCATCCCCTGATGCAGACTACTGGAAGGAGGCTGTCCGTAGTGAAATGGATTCCATTATCGCTAATGGAACCTGGGAGCTGACAGATAAACCTTATGGGTGCAAACCTGTAGGGTGCAAGTGGGTGTTCAAAAAGAAGCTTAGGCCAGATGGTACTATTGAAAAATATAAGGCTCGGCTTGTTGCCAAGGGCTATACTCAGAAAGAAGGCGAAGATTTCTTTGACACTTACTCACCTGTTGCTAGACTGACCACAATTCGAGTACTACTTGCTTTGGCTGCCTCACATGGTCTTCTCGTTCATCAAATGGACGTTAAGACAGCTTTTCTTAACGGAGAGCTGGATGAGGAAATTTACATGGAACAGCCTGATGGATTTGTAGTAGAAGGTCAAAAAGGCAAGGTGTTAAAACTGTTGAAATCTTTGTATGGTCTGAAACAAGCCCCTAAGCAGTGGCATGAGAAGTTCGATAGAACACTGACATCTGCAGGCTTTGCTGTCAATGAGGCAGATAAATGTGTATACTATCGTTATGGTGGGGGTGAGGGAGTTATTCTATGTTTGTATGTGGATGACATCTTGATTTTTGGGACAAACATTAGTGTGATAAATGAGGTCAAATCATACTTGTCTCAAAACTTTGATATGAAAGATCTGGGAGTGGCTGATGTTATTCTAAACATTAAATTGGTTAGAGGTGAGGATGGGATTACACTTTTGCAATCTCATTATGTGGAAAAGGTCTTGAGCCGTTTTGGCTTTTCTGACAGCAAGCCTTCTCCAACACCTTATGATCCTAGCGTGTTACTTCGTAAGAATAAGAAAATTGCTAGGAATCAGCTGGAATACTCCCAGATAATTGGCTCACTAATGTACCTAGCTAGTGCAACAAGGCCAGACATCTCCTTTGCTGTGAGCAAATTGAGTCGGTTTACATCTAACCCAGGAGATGATCACTGGAAGGCGCTTGAGCGAGTGTTGCGCTATCTGAAAGGTACCTCGAACTTTGGACTTCATTATACTGGGTACCCGTCGGTGCTGGAGGGTTATAGTGATTCCAACTGGATCTCTGATGCTGATGAGATCAAAGCCACCAGTGGATATGTTTTCACTATTGGTGGTGGTGCTGTTTCATGGAGGTATTGCAAACAGACCATTTTGACGAGGTCAACCATGGAAGCAGAGCTTGCGGCACTAGACACTGCTATTGTTGAGGCAGAATGGCTACGAGATCTATTGATGGATCTACCTACGGTGGAAAAGCCAGTGCCAGCTATCCTTATGAACTGTGATAATCAAACCGTTATCGCTAAAGTGAACAGTTCTAAGGATAATATGAAATCGTCCAGGCATGTTAAGAGACGATTGAAGTCTGTCAGGAAATTGAGAAACTCCGGAGTTATAACCTTGGATTACATCCAAACAGATAAAAACCTGGCAGATCCCTTTACAAAGGGACTATCACGGAATGTGATAGATAGTGCATCGAAGGAGATGGGTATGAGACCCATGTGAGTTATCTATGGTAGTAACCCAACCTATGTGATCGGAGATCCCGTGAATTAGGATCTGGGAAAAACAAGCCATTAGTTAACTGAAGGAGAGTAATTTCAACCCTCTCTATGTGAAGATGCAATACTCTCAGAAACTGCAAGGCAGGTTGACTAAGGTCTTAATGTGTTCCATTGGCTTTTAGAAGCGAAGACGCTATCCTGCAGAGCGTTCTTGAAAGAACACACCTATATGAGCCCGACTGTTAGTCGCAGTCTATGGAGATTTTGGGTAATCTCCTACTAAGCTCATGAAGAGACCAAGGAGTATGACTTATACGCTCCAACCGAGGGGTAGCCTACTGGCGGCCTAGTATCAGTTAAGTCTTTAAGTGAAGCTTGCTTGCACCAAACTTGCAATTCAAGGCATAGTCCATTGTTCAAGTTGTGAGTAAGTGTAGCTTGGAGTTCTAGATGGATGTTCAACCTTAATCGGTCTCCATCGAAATACTGATATATAAACAGTACATTGGAATTCAGGCAAATCTCTGTGGGACTTTGAGATCTGGTGGGGGATTGTTGGATTATGTGGGCCAAGCCCATATAATAAGAATAATTCCTATTAAATCTCAAAGGCCCACTCATGCAAAGGAGGCATGCATGTGACCTTTAGTACCATATTGCTAGTTCTAGGAGAGGAAGACCACCTTAAAAGGGATGGTGCACTCCTAGTCACTTGAGGCATGTGTGGGAGAGAACTAGAGGATAACACGCGCGCGCTCGCTCGCCTCGCCTCGCCTCGCCGGGCCGGGCCGGGCTGGGCTGGGCTGGGCGGGCGGCGCAGGCGCACGGCACCTGCGTGAATGGTCCGCCAAAATCCGCTCCAGGTGCTTGCGCAGACGCGGCTTCCTTTTGCAGTTTTATCTTTTGCTGTTTTGTGTGGCGGTGAATCCGGATCGGTTACGCGACTAATCCGGTTCGGTTACGAGTTATGGAGAACGTGCAGGCGTCTTGATCACGCGTCCTGGTTTTCTATAAATACGGAGTCGCCGCCTCCATACAGCACTACGCGAAAATCAATCTAGGGTTTTGCCTCCTCCATCCATTGTGCTGCGCCGTCCCACGTAGTCTACTCCGTCCCGTCCGCCGGCGTGCACTGTCGTTCGGGAGAGCAGGTCTCCGGAACCGTCGCTCTCGAAGTCCTGCACCGGGAGAGGGCGAATAAGGTTTTTGGGAAGCGCTCTGCGCGACTGCTCGCTGTAGCTCTGGCTCGTCTTCCTCGTCGTTCGGCTTCGGCGAATCGTCATCGACTTCGTGTCATCCTCACCGTGCCTGCGGCGTCTACATCGGCAAACCGATCAGAACAGAACCATCGGTACGTAACAGTCATGTTCTCCGTATTAGATCTGTTCATGTACAGTTTCCTGGTTTACATGTCTAGATCTTTTATGCCTGTGATGGTTCTGTTATTTTGCGTGCATGATGTCATGATTTATTTATGGAATAAATTAAACCTACATGTGCTTATATATTCAACAGAAGAAGCAGGAAAAGGAAAAGAAAAGGCACAAAATCTAGTGAGAAAAAATTCGATGGATCGCTCCCAATTGCAAGTGTGCCTGCCGTGAGACCCGTGCAGCTGCTCCTGCCGTACAGGCGTCCTCCGACTTGGCCGTCAATAGCTTTTCAGCTAGTACTGTTTGCTGTTATGTTGCCTGCTTACTCCTTGGATATATTTGTGATGATACTGCTATTGGCAGCATATAATTTTCTTGTCTTTTTTATGGTGAAAATGACCTGTAGAATAAGTTCAATCTGGCAAGTTGGTGCGAAGATGCCAGAGTCCAGACCAATAATCGTAGTTCAGTAAGTAAAGCATCGTCAGGTTTGGACCAGCAGGGTTCCAATTGATCATCAAGCTAGCAGGCAGCTAGCTGTATTTGATGTTAGAATTAATCTCGATAATTTATAAGTGGTCGTAGAAACCATAGTCGAAATCACAGTCGAAGCAGTGGTCGAAACGTAGTCGAAGCTATGGTAGTCGTAGTTGAAGATTCCGAGTACGAGGGCAGTCGAAGACTCCAAGTACGAAGGGCAATCGATAGTGCAATCAAAGATTCGGTCGAAGATCATTGTAGCAGTCGGCACTCGAAAGGACACTGTAGCAGTTGGCACTTGGAAGGACACTATAGCAGTCGAAGAACAATGTAGAAGTTGGACGTGGCCGAGTGCAGTCGGAGCGTTCGAGTGCCGGGGGAAGTCGGAAGTTGAAGCACCGCGATAAGCGGCCGTAGCCACGAGAAGCTGTCGTAGTCTGAATCAATAAATTGCCAAATCGTGCGGATCGTGAAGAGATTCTAGGATGTATGAAAATAGGGCCAAATTAGTGGAGTTAGTGAGTCCGTAGAGGTCATGTGTATGCATGAGGTTTATTTAAGCCGTGTAATTCCTGTTAAGTGTTAAGTCACAGCAATAGAAAAAAAATTGAGTGATTCAATCCCAACATTGTATTAGTCTCCCTCTACGTGTGTTTATCCAAAGTGACAAGAGAGATGATTGAGCAATTCAATCCCAACATTTGATTCTATTCTTTCTCCAGCCATGTCAATTCAGAAGTTTGCACTTTGGTATCTGAAAGCTTCGTAAAAATGCTCTACTACTACATTTGTCATGATCATCAAAAGAAGGTTTTTTAGGGTTCTGAATGGCTGTCACTTTGCTTGCCTGCCACTCTTCCCTGAATCCCTTCATCCATATACAATTATCGATGGCTATCTTTTACACTCGCACTACTTTTTTCTTCTCTCATCCTCTTTTCTTGAAAGAAACATGTGTGCTACCACTTGCAACTCGATCCATGGGCTCATTTCTCTATGACATGTTGACATTGTTGCTGTTGTTCTTTTCAACTCTGGTGCAGCTACATAGATGAGAGTTTGTGCCAATGCAGTGCAGAACAGAAACATAGGGGACCAGATAGAAATGATTCTAGACTAGTGGTCTGCAGAAAGGAAGGAGGAAGAAGGTCAGAGTAGGTAAATATCTGCACTTGGGCAGACAGATAAAAAACTCGACCTGCGTGGGGAAGAAACCCCCGGGCATTATGCTTAAGAAGAAGGTCTTCTCACGCAGACCGAGAAAACCCCCGAATCCCTGCTCCACCCTTACACAGCGGCACCAACGCCCGGCCTTTGTGAGACGACCGGCGGATCCTTTGGATCAACGCCCTGGCGGGTCCTTAGACCTGTGCTTTGGTGTGGTAGCAGGCGAGGAGATTTTTTTCCCCTAAACCTGAAATTCGCTCCCACTGGGAGTCGAACACAGGATCTGGGGGGCTCTAACCGCAAGGCTAGAGGCCCTTTCGCACTTGGGCAGACAGATAAGGAGGAGAAAATGGTAAAGTGCAGTGCAGTGCTTCCCATAGTGTTGTGTTGACTGTTGTGTGTGCCGTGGAGATTTGATGGTGTCTGCCGGCCTGCCAAAAAAAGTCAATTAGTTTTTTAAAAGCTTTCAAAAAGAAGGAAAAGAAGTCTCAAACCTTTCTCCCCACTTGTAGTTGCATGCCCTCTTAGGGTCTATTCTTTTTAGCTGCGACTTATGATTTTTAGGCTGTTTATATGAGAGGTTACAGAATAACAGAAACTCACGTGTGGTTTTTGCTGATATAAATGAAGTCAGTAAAGTATGTACTATAATTAACTAATAACTCTATCTTAAAAAAATATTTTGTTTAAAAGTTAGTTACTGTAGAAAAATCGAATAACAGCTTTTAGAAGGTGAAAACAACATAGCCTATTTGCATGAAGTGAGAGAAACAAAGAAAGAATGGCTCTTTATCTCGAGTTGCCTTTAGGCGAGGGTCAGGGGCAGTAGTACCCCTGTACTTGGTTTGTTCTTGGTGACATCGGAGTACAAAGTTGATATGCTTTAAACTTTTAGTGTGTTGGGTTGGGCACTTGGGCCTGTTCCACCATTAGAATATAATATGAACTTTCTAGGTCAAACATTGTTTAGTTTAGGTATGATAAGGAGGATCTTGTAAAGGAAAATAGGGTGTACTATGTATGTGTACACGGATGTGAAGAGGGTTAAGCACATGAGGAATGCAGCATGTTCTTTTCGGCTTCTAAAAATTGCTTTTAAATTTTTCTACAGTAACTAGATTTTAAATATAGTATTTTTTCAAGATAGAGTCTACTAGTTAATTATAGTACATACTTTACTGACTTCATTTATATCGGTAAAAACCGTATGTAAGTTTCTGTTACTCTGTAATATCTCGTACAAACAGCCCAAAAGTCATAAACCGCAGCCAAAAAGAACAGGCCCACAGCTTGTTCTTGAGTACATATGCCTCAAGGTTGTTTATGTTAATCCAATTAGTTGTGATATGCATGACTAGGCATTGAGATGGACGTATGTGGACAGTGGAGTAGTAAGTGGTTTCACTGGCAGAGTCAGGATTTGATTATGTCCTAAACTCAGTGGTGGAATGATCTAAGCTATCTGGATTGAACCATGAAAATGTTATTCAGGCTGGACTGAATTTACCCGGCTATAAACTAGATATTTTTTCACACCCTAGACTGAAGCCTACCCTGCCCGGGGTATGGCTCCGCTCCTGAGTGGTTTCTAGAGTTCTTTTTTAGGCTAGTGTTTTAAGGTTTTTTTTTTGTTCGATATAAACAAGAAGATGAAGAAATGCGTACTTTAAGATCGAAAAATGAGATATGTACATGGTTGCTATTAGGGTTACATACACGATGAATGCAGCCTAATTCCACAAGTATGCCTTGAGAGTTGCTTATACGGTATATTTTAGCCTCGATTATTGTTATTCATGCATCAAGATATATAGTCATTTCAAAGATACGGATCTCTCAAGGACAAACAAACAATTAAATCTGAAACGTTAATATAACAGAGAAATCGCACGTGTAAGGAGCAGGCAATTAACTAGGGCAGCTTAACTACTGGTTTTCTGAAATTGGCTTTTACTTAACCAATATTGATATCGAAAATGTGCCATTGTGCATGCTTGGTCAAAGGGGCCAGACTTCCTATATCAAGCTAGCCAAGCTTGCTCATGTTCTGATAATATTCGCTGGCGATCGAATCCTGCCAAGATATTCTCAAGATTCTAGATTTCTATATCACAATGTTCTAGTAGTATATGTTATCATCCGGTCCTTGTGTTGGAATCTTGCATCAAGAGATCATCTATTAACAACGCATCCATGTCAACACAACCGAGAGAGAATGACTCAACACGGTGAGCAAAGGCCAATTAATAAGTTGATTAGATTAGTGTAGAAGAGGCGTTTTCTTTCTTAGATCCTCCGATGCATACGACCAAGGTTAGGTCCCAACATGGCTTCGATTCTTCTGGGTAGTGGCAACCAATCAGAACTGTATAGTGAGCAAACTTGAGCTTAATTTTAATCTGGTGGTCTTTAAGATTAGTATTTGTACATAATGTTGTTTGAAGTTTCATTGTTTTTCATTAATAATAGATTTTCAGTGAAAATGAATAACTTCAAACTAACCAATTGAACCAGTAAATGCTTTAGTACACATGTATTAGACCCACTTGTCAGTGTAGTTCATAGCTCTCTTCTATATGATTAGTAATTTAGTATCTCTCTTGTGCCATATTACCAGTGTTCTCTTCCAAGTTATCCATAGGTTACTCCATCAGGTTCAATTCTTAGAAAACTAGGAGCGGAAGCATGGCACTACGCCGTGCTGGTTACCACGTAGACCGAAGTAAAAAAAAACCGACAATTCGTAAGAGGGATTTTTCTAGAAAATCATAGATCCGTACGTATTTCTGGGGAAGTGCTTGTTTTGGCCTTTACCGGTGTTGTACCCAAGGTGGACAGGGAACACAGTGACAAGGCAGATGCTGTTCTCCTGCACGAATTTGCATACTTCCTTCTCTAAAAACACCTTTAACACTGCGAATCCCTGTAAAAATGGAACCATGCTAGCGTCATGCCATCATGTTTTTGGCCCTGTTTGGCACAGCTCTAGCTCCGAGATCTATACTGGATCTGTAGTTTGTTGACTAAATTAAAGTGATTTAAATATTTTTATTTAATATATAATATAAATGAAATGAGTCATGTAAATGCACTTAACATGCCTGCAACTCTAGATCCAGAATTTCCTAGAGCTACAGATGACCAGCTCTAAAAGATCTACAGATTTTCTAGAGCTAGAGCTCTGCCAAACGGGGCTTTTATCTGTAAATACTAGCAGTGGAAGCGCGGAGCCACGCCGCGCTAGCTACCACGTGGACTGAAGTAAAAGAGCTGACAATTCGTAAGAGGGGTTTTTCTGGAAAAATTTTCTGGAAAAATCAAGGATCCGTACGTATTTTCAGGGTAAGTGAAGGGGTTTTCCGTATAAAACCAAGGACCCATGCGTAATTGCAATAAATTCATGGGGTTTTATCAGTAAAAGGAGGACCTCTATGGAAAACCGAGGCCTCATACGTAATTTCAAAAAGTAGAGTGTTTTTAGCAAAAACTGACATGGCAAGGTTTTTTCTGCAAAAACAGAGAATCCATACATAACTTCACAAAAGTTGAAGGGGCTTTCCGAAAAAAAAAACCCTACTGACAGTGCTCTGGGCGAATCCCCGAGCTTAATACAGGAGTATATGCGTAAGAGAGAGAACAATAATATCAAAGCTATTATAGCTGTCAATCAGAAGCTTCGCCTCTCATCGGAAGAATAGTTCTAATTTTGTGTGAAACACGACAGGCAAGAGAGAGGAGAGAGAAAGGGATCGATAGTACAAACTAACACCTCTACACGAGGCCAGAGGGGCCATACGTGTCGTGTTCGCATGGTGATGCCTCCTCGATGCAACGAGGAGCCGTTTTATCTATATCTGGAGGTACAGCGTATAGTGCCAACGACTACCTGGCAGCTAGCGTCCATGCATTGGATTTTTGGATCCCTTGCCCCTTGTGATCCATGGTGAATATTCCAGGGCCTGCGTGCATAGGGCCTATTTTGCAATGGACTGTGGTTTATGATTTTTAACTGAAATGTTTAAATTTTGACTGTTTACGGTATAGATTACAGAGAGAAATACTCACTTGTGATTTTAGCTAGTACAGATGTTGGATTTTTAACGTGTACATCGTTTAACTTGTAGACCCCGTCTTAAGAAAATACTTCGTTTGAAAGTTAGATACTATAGTAAAAACCAAAAACCATCAGCTTTGAAGGAAAACAACAGGCCCATAGGTACAGCTCGCCTGCTCGATCTGAATTACAAGTCAATTATTGGATTAGTAGCACTGACGTGCAATCAACATCACAAACAAGGAAAAACAAAACTCATTGACACCTACTCATTAATTTCCATGTCTCCTCGTGGAAGAGGGTGTAAGCGACAGCCTTGGATTCGGAAGCTGGCACGTATGCAGATGGGCATATGAATGTGCACTTAGGGCATGTACAATGGTGTGAGCTAGTTACTAGCTCTAAGATAACTTCTCCAATGATATTAACTTTTAGCACATAGCTTATAACATGAATAGTTCCACATGATATTCTCATATAATCTTGGAATGTGTGTATGAGACTAGCTCTTGATCAAGAGCTAGCTTTTCTCTCTCTTCTATTAAAATATGAAATAATATATTTAGAGCTAGCTCATAAATCACCATTGGACATGCCCTTAGCTTACTATAGTTCAAATCTTAAATTGCTGTCGGTATATATCCACCAATAGCACATGAGTATATGTATGTATGTGTATTCAGTAGAAAAGCATTTACTCGTATTCTGTGAGGCATTAGATGTCTTCGATAAATTACTAGCATATGTAAAAACATGTACACGTGCGTATATATAGGTAATATGTGTTAAATGTGTGTCTGTCTTGTGCTCTCTAGAAAACGAGAGCCTTGGATTCAACCAGGGGCAGACCTACCCTTCGGGCGAGGCCGGGCGGCCGCCCGAGCTCCTCGCCGGCCGGAACCCCCCCCCCCCCCCCCCCCGCGGGCGGATGCACAAGAATCCCCCCCCCCCCTCCGGACTCCGGTCAGACATCTTGCCGTCGGAAGCACAGGCCCAAGTCCATGTCCGGTCATACATCAACACCCAAATACCACACACGGCCCAAGGCCCAAGCCCAACAAAGCAAGACAAGAGATATACTGATACACTGTCTAGCATCTAGCAGAGAACTCACAGGCAACACCAAGTCCAAGAGGCTGAGGCAGTGAGGCGCTAACCCTAGATCCGAGCGGCGCGGCGGCGCCCAGGCGGAGGAGGCGAGGAGTCGTCGCTCGGCGGCGCGGCGCCGCGGCGGGGAGGCCGGGAGCCCAGGAGGCGGTGGCCGGGGTCCGGGAGACCGGGACGGCGGGACTTCGGGGCAGCCTGCTTCGGGGAGCGCGGGAGCGGGAGGGCGGAGGCGGGACTCGGGAGGCGGGGAGCCCGGGCCGGGAGGCGGGAGGCGCGAGGCGGGGAGCCGGGGAGGCGTAGCAGTCGGGGGCCTCGGGGCCGGGCGTCGGCTGCGCCGCTGAGGCCGGGAGATTTGAGGAGCAGCGCTGCAGCGGGCGTCGGTTTGAGGATTGAGGAAGCAGTCGGCGCCTGCGGGAGATTTGAGGAAGGAGTCAAGGAGCCATAAGCCATTTGCTGATTTAGTATTTTGCCTGAGGAGCCGAGGAGGTGAATAAATGAATTGACTATTTGAGCATCTACAATTTTACATTTTTATAGTTTCTATTTTATAAAGGTACAAGTAATTATATTTATTCTAGATTTTATATTTGTGTATTTGAGTATTAGCTTTGATAGATTGTAAAAATTTTATGTAGATTGTAGAATATGTAAATTAGCTTGTACTTTTATGTAGATTGTAGATTTTATGTATTTGAGTATTAGTTTCAAAATGATGGTACTTATATTTTTACCTCTCCAGAAACAGTGATCTGAGACTTGTTCAAATTCAAAATGAATAGAAAGGATTTGAATAGCTATTTTAGCAAATTGTCAAGCAGAAGTACCAAGGAAAGCGGAACAGAGGCCGTACATGTACAATCTCAACTTGAAGTCCAATCGAACCAAGTCCATCATTATCGTGTTGATACTTTCTTTACTGCCATTGATGCTATTACCACTGAGATGGATCATCGCTTCAATGAGGTATCTTCGGAGTTACTTGTATGTTTTTCTTGTCTTGATCCAAGAGATTCCTTTTCAAAGTTCAATGTGGATAATATTGCTCGACTTGCGGATATCTATGACGAAGATTTCTCTATTTCTGATCGTGCGGCTATCAAGGATCAACTTGAAACCTACATTCTTCACGTGCGAAGAATTGATGATTTTGTTACTTGTCATGATCTTGGAAGTCTGGCCGTGAAGTTGGTTGAAACTGAAAGGCATATTGCATTTCCATTGGTCTACCGCCTCATCGAGTTAGCATTGCTACTACCGGTGGCGATAGCATCGGTTGAAAGAGCCTTCTCGGCTATGAATATTATCAAGACCGATTTGCGTAATAAAATGTCAGATGATTGGCTTAATGACTTGATGGTGTGCTATATTGAGCGAGAGATATTCAAAGGACTTGATCGTGAAAAAATCAAGAAACGATTTCAAGACATGAAAACTCGAAGAATGAAAATGCCTCGTTCTCCTAGACGTACTTAGTTATTTACTGGTATATTTTTTGTCTTCTTTTGTATTGTATCTTTTATATTGTATTATCGAATTGTGACACTACTGATTTATCTATCTTTCACAATTGACAGGTTGTTTCTTTTATAGTTCATCTACAATTGTTGATTAATCTTCATTAGTGAGGTATTTTTTATTGTCCTTCCGTTATCTACATATGTTAATATGTGAATTGTAGTTGTTGTTTCTATTTCGTATCACATACTTTTATTAGTGCGATTGTAAGTTGTAACATAGTTTGATCATGGATTATTTTGCTTTTGGGTACCACTGTCGGCCGTTAGACTTCGCCCTACCTATAATTTTATCCTGGGTCCGCCACTGGATTCAACCATGCATTGTTGGTGCATGAAATTGAACACCCGTAGGGTAGAAATTTATTCCATTCTGAAAAGGGTTGGAGTTACACGGAACTATGCCCGAATTCATATATTTTTACGTCTAACTGAGGCTAGATGTGAGAAGGTGCATCACAGCGTGCTAAGATTGAAGTACGCACATAAATACATCATTTTAAAATGGACACTGTCTTCGTCGATTAGTCCATTGTCTATATCAAGATTGGAATACAATTCAGCTAGAGACATGCTTGTGATCGAAGATCTCAAGATCCCATCAATTTGGTGACAATAATTGCTATATATGCATATAACTTTGTCTCTCTACCCTTAATTTGTCCATCATGTAGAGAAGACGAGAGGAGAATTCTCTGAATTAACAATTAAGAAAGGGACCAACCAATGCAACCCAGAGGTTGCCGTCACCACGAAGGAGGGCATCAGAACCATTGGCTAATCCATGCATGCAACTGGCAGCAAAGAAAGGAGCTTTTAGCTGATCAAGGGGAATCTAATTCATTACTAATGAGATGCTGCTTAGTGCTTTGCTTTTTTTCCTGTGGGCACAGTCCATACAAATTAGGACCGCTCCAAAGAGCTTAAGTTTCTGGTTTATGACTTTGGCCATTATTTTTTGTTGAAATTGCACTATAGTGTATCTTATTTTTTTTCTAAGTCATTCAATTAAAAAATAAATAAATAAAACCGTTATATTGTCACAGATAATAGAAATGAATCAAGAAAAAAAGAAAAACCAAAAAAGCCTAAACAAACCACAATTAAAAGTTGATCAACAGATCTAAGTGATTTAAGGCTTAAATAAGAAAAGAAAGATAGAAACTGGACCCGTTTGAAACGGACCAATATATATGCTATTATGTGCTCTTGATGGTACCTTTCTTCTCCTTGTGTCTGGCTTCCTCTTCTCCTTGTAGGTGGTGGGATGGGAGAGATTCCTAACCCAATGCACACACAGATCCGAAGTAATCTGCTTTGTTTCTCTCACCTCTTTGCTTGCCTTAGAATCCACCACTTTGAAAGATCCCATCATGTTGTTCTGGATTCTCTCGTTTGGTTGGGGAACACCCAAAATGCACAAAGGGTCAATATTGGATTTTTTTTTTGCTTTGTAGTTTATATTGGGAATAATTCATACTATACTATTCCAAATGTTGGCACCCACTGAAATATTACTCCAAATATTTTTATCCAGAGAATACCACTTCAAAGATATTTGAATTCACACAATACCATTTCCCCCATTTCTCCTCTTTTTAGGGTAAGTTCTTTTTGGCTGGAGCTTATAGCTTTTGGTTGCGGCTTTTGGCTTTTGGGCTATTTATGCGAGAGATTACGGAGTAACAGAAACTCACATACGGCTTTTGCTGATATAAATGAAGTCGGTAAAGTATGTACTACAATTAACTAATAGATTCTATCTTGAAAAGATATCCCGTTTAAAAACTAATTACTGTAGAAAAATCGAAAAGCAGCTTTTAAAAACTGAAAAGAACATGGCCTAATTCGTTCTGCTACTTTGGAGTCGTGCGAAAGGACATCTTTGCCCCCCCCCCCCGGGGGGTTAGTGTTGTTTCATTTCAATGATTTGTCGTTTGGTGTGAGATATTGACTTCAAGAGAATTGATGACTGACTAGAATAAAACTGCAGCGTACAAGACATAATTCATAGAATACAACTACATTGAAAACAAATGTACATGAAGCCATCCATACTTAAGCATCTAAACTAAACCAGTACAAAATATATATCCTAACGTTTGCAGATCACAAACGACACATACTAGCAAAAATGACTTAAGGGGATTCCTTACTTAAGTGGCATACATAACATATCTATTACACAAAGTCAGGTCTAGACACGATCAGTATTGGGCTAGGTGGGTTGCACCATCCCGTGTGCAGGCAGGTGCGACCGGGGACAAAAATACCTTTTCACACGGGGCAAAAAGGTGCAAAATAAATTAAAATAGGAGAATTGGTATTGTGCGAATTCAAATATCTTTGGAGTAGTATTCTCTAAAGAAAAATCTTGAGAGTAATATCCCAATGGTTACCAATGTTTGAAGTTGTATAGTATGAATTATACCTTTGTAGTGCCTTGCATATTCTTTTCCTCGACAAGTTTGTGATGTCTGAATTTTTTTACTCCAAAAGTAATGAATATTTCGAATTGTGGAGATGATAAAGTTTAGGTCCAATATTCCATCTGACAGCGACATGCTCCTTGCAGTCACGATAGAATAAGATGCAATTCTACTTCCACTTGCATGAATCTTTCAACCATAGACCTTGTTCAAGCATGCATGTCTTCATTTGACCTTTCTGGAGGTGTAGCATTAACTGTTTAAAACTTTGTTGGCTGAAAATTATGATAATTATCCTTGACATTGATCGATAGTTCATAATGACAAATTATTGAGAAATAGAGTTTTACATTTTTTAAGCACCTGTGCTTTTCATGTGCTAAAATTGGTAGGTGCTAAGCACGTCAACATAAGAATTCGCCAGAGCTTTTAAAAGGTACATAATACAAGTGGATGACATGTAATTTTATCTAACAAATGTGGAATATCACTCCTTACACCTATTAACTAAGCTCATAGTTGAACTATTCACACAAATGTCATTGTAGCAACTTTTTTCAAAATTGATCCCGAACACCGGTTTTTACAAATCTAGCACCCTCCGTAAACCTACCGAGCACGACAGACACCTACCGAGCCAGAGGAGCTCGTCAGATAACCTACCGAGTTATAGTAACTCGGCAGCACCTGCCAAGTTTCCCTTGCTCAGCAGGTTGTTGTTAAGCGCCCGTTCCGCAGAAGGTCTGTTGTGCACATAATAGTGTCTGCTAATTGTGTTGCTAAATTGAAGTGCTAATCATGTTTGCTAATTAAATGGAGACCGATTGTGCACATGCTGCATGAGGGCTGCTCGGCACGTGCCTGTCACATTCGATAGGTTCACGAAGAGGCTAGATTTATAAAAACGGACATAGAGACTAATTTTGAAAAAAAAATGCTACAGCACTGGTTTTGTGCACAGTTCCATAGTTTCAGCTCATTCCTTTTACAATACATCAACATACTAAAATTTTCTTAATTGTTGATGACATATACAAATGATCAATTAGGCCACAAGACCCACACCCTAGAAATGTCCTCAATGGATGGTCGATGTCCACATCCTAGCTAGGGTTTGGATAAGGGAGAGCAGGCGTGAGGGGGCTAGCTAGCTCCTCTCACACACTCACTAGGAGATCACTTTAGCCAACCAATATTCTCGGGTCCCTTGCTGATGAGATAAGGAGAGGAATTAACCAGTGAGATGAGATGGGATCTAGTTGTCCAATCCTCAATCATGCCAAACTTATCCAACAAATAAAAATACTAGATTTGTTGGGGTTTTCAATTCTTGCTAATGTTAGCAGCTAGCCAGTGCCCCCAGTAGTGGAGAAAACGAATGAGACACTGTTCTGCTTGGTGAGCAAGGTCAAGAGATGACAGTGCATGTGGTGGAAGCAAAACCAAGGGTGGCGGGCAATAAACGGCTCTTGATGGATGCCTTTTTTCCCCTTTCCATTAGGAAAAGCCTCACATTCTCTACCTAGCTATGATCACTCTCCCTCCAAAAGAAGAATAAAAAGGCTAAAGAGCATGTTTCGATAATCTACTCTCTTTTTTTCTACCGTGTCTATATCAGTGTACTATAATTTGTGAAACATAGTAGCTATATATCTGAAGCTCATAACAGTCTTACCATAAGTCAGCATAAAACACTGTAGTTAAAAACGCAATAGTCATCGCTGGCCTATATCTTGCGCTAAAAACATCTCCCAATATCCAACCCACTTGATACTACTCATTAGAGCTTGAGCATCTAACTTCTAGTTTCTTAATTTCGTCTTTTCTAGTTTTTGATACTACTCATTAGAGCTTCAGCATCTAGCTTCTAGTTTCTAAATTTCGTCTTTTCTAGTTTTTTATTTTTTTCTAGCTTCTTTATTTTCTTTTTTCCTCTTATTCCTTTGTATTGCCTATAATGATATAATATTTTTATTTTTTAAATTTAATTATGCTAAAAAAACTACCAGCAGATACAGTGCAAAATAAAATAAAAGCTTAGACTTTCTAACTTATTTTGCACTATAATGACTTTTTTCTGCATCAACCCAACAGAAGAGGAGGGAAGGAAAAAGCACAATACAAGCTGCATCCACAGGATAGGAAGGAAAGGAACAAGATATTCCTCCATTAATTTTCCATGCGTCTCTGACAAAACAAGGTCATATTTTTTTAAACTTTTGGTTTCTCTTAAAGGCAAAATAAACGGGACAGTTTCTTGAAACGAATTCTCTAAACGGTTTTCGAGCCTAAAACTATATGTGTTGTTCACGTTGATATCTTCACTACCCACTATCATCTCAAAAAAATATAGATAAAGCGATTGATCATCGTAGCTAAAATATATCTGCTATATATAGAAACAAAACATTACTAGCAAGAAAGAAAGCGGAGGGAGGTCGAGAGAAAAAGACCAGCGGAATGGAATTATTGCCCCAGACCCACTGCGACGCGGCGAACCGATTCCAGCAAAAGCGAAAGCAAAGAAGAGGGAGGAAAGAGGCGCCGCGTCACGGTTCCACCCCGTCCCGTTTGCAGCGCTGTAACGCCTCCGCCCGACCGCGCGAGCGAACGGCGTCCCTTCTCCTCAAACGGAACGGAATCTTGTGCGACAGCTTGTCTTGTACCCGGCCCACACGTGTCTCTACGCTGGCTCGGCTCGTAATTTAGGTTTCTGTCTGTACCACGACTCCGGCCGCTTCTTTGGTTGGATATAGGTCCGTTTCCAACGGATTTAACTTCTGTTCTTTTAATTTCGTTTTCTGTTTTTTGGTTTTTTTTCGTTTTCTCTCTCTTTATTCATTTGCATTGTTTATAATGATATAATTTTTTTTATTAAATTTAATTACTCAGAAAAATCTAGCATCCGCTACAGTACATTTTCAGCCACGACGATATCAAAAAATCAGAAGCCACGGCTTATAAGTCATATTGAGCAAGTTAATACTTTCTTATCTAATGGTATTTGACATGTTAAACTTTTTTTTAAGTGAGTACAATAAGGATACACTCACGTATGCACACGACACCACACACACTCACACACCCACGTGTGTGCGTCCAATGCACATGCTTTTAAGACGACACAAAGACCCGAGGGTCACACGGAGCGCGAGCACATGCTTTGATCACTGAAAACATTCACGTGCACGTGCACTTAGAGAGCACTATTTATATGAACAGTATCTAGAGAATACTATTTATGTGAACAATACCCCTAAAAATGCAGTGACCCAGGCTCGAGCCCGAGTGGGTGGGCGACACAACGGCGTGCCTCACCAACCGAGCAAGCCTCGGTCCACGACGGGTTAAACTTTTAACCCACCTTTTAACCCTAAATCAAACAAGGCCTTAAGTAGACAAGGTGACGCAAAACTATAGCTTTGTTAACCAATATTGGGGATTGATTTCTCCCAAAATAATAATAATAATAATAATAACAACAACAACAACAACAACAACAATAATAATAATAATATGTATGTATGTATGTATGTATGCGTATACACCTGCTTGGTGGTCTAAGAGCATCTTTAGTATATTAAACTGATGTCGATTCAAAATCATGCCACGTAAGCATTCTAGGAACTTAAGCTTATTTTTCTTCAATGTATTAAACCAATTCCTACTAATAACTGGGATTCATGTTACATTAAAAAATCACAAAATAATAATATGCTCTCTCAACCACACTCTCTTTTACGTAGTTGTTTAATGCTCATATGAATTGTTTAATGCTTTGAATCGACTTATAAGGACATCTTTAGTGTATTGAACCAATGTCGATTCAAAGTTATGCCACATAAGTATTTTAAGAACTAAGTTTGTTTTTCTTTAATGTATTGAACTAGTTCTTACTAGTAACTGGGACCCATGTTACATTAAAAAAAAGAATAATTTTATTGACGGCTAAAAAGAGAGTTAATGGAAACAGCTAATTAAGTTAATGCACCGGCTAACCACCCAGTAAAATCAATATTTTATTCAGTTGCATCTGGATCCAAAGTTTGCATTGGCTCCCTAGTTTCTTGCTTTGAACCGACGGCTCCCAGTGTATTGAATTGGCTCCTTGGTCCCAAATTAGGCTATTGAACCGGCTAAGGAGTAACATTGCAGATGGTCTAAGTAAAGTCCGGTTTTATTTTTTTTATTGAAATCGACCCTTCTAATGTATTGAATCGATTCAATATCTTCTCTTTTCTTATTTGAAATGATTAAAACACAACATTGTAGATGGTCTAAATGCTTAATTACCATTTTGATCTATCGAGTTGATCTTATAGCCGTGCCCTACAAAGTGTTGTGGCCGATGTTGAAATAATAGATTAATTGCATGGTTCTGCGCTCGCAAACTGCTTAAATATTCGGGTGCAAAGTGAAAAGGCACAAGTTCAAAGCAAATTGAGGGTTCAACTACAATCATCCAACGCTCCACTGCTAATCAAGGGATAGACTATTACACAGACGACTGAAATTTTTTTATCTTTCAGTCACCTAAAGTTGCACTTTGAATCACCTAAAGTTGCACATATTTTTTTTTGGAGGGGGGCTGCAATTTTAGTTGATTGAGAGTGCAATTTCAGGTCACCTGAAGTTTCACTCTGAATCACCTAAAGTTGCAGCTGTTTTTTTAGGAGGGCTGCAATTTTAGTTCATTAAGAGTGCAATTTCAGGTGACTGAAACATAAAAAAAATTTAGTCGCCTGTGCAATAGCAAAACTGGCTAACCAAACCACTTAAAAGCTAGGTTCACAGAGGCTACGTAAAAACTCCTACTTAATCTGTGCAGCATTTGGGGCGATTGAACGAACCATGTGGCCCAATGTGATGGAACATAGAACACTACTTTGCTGGCGTGAGTGCAAGGACAGTGGTAAACACATCTATATTAAGAAATTACCATATTCCAATCCGTGAGATGCGAGAGATCGCCAGCCATTTTAATTAACCCCCTTGTTAAACGCGTGTAACATCGCGGTGTTGAAATCTTGGGATAGGATTTTTCAGTTGGAGATCATTCAATCACCGTGAAGGTGTCTTCTCAAGGATCTGGCATCTCATGGTGGTTAATCTCGGTTTATAGGCCGCAAGAAGACGATCGAGGAGAAGGTAGCCTTGTAAGGGCTAGCTGTGCAGGACCTTGGGTGCTACTTGGAGACTTTAATTTGATTTATTTAGCATCAGACAAGAATAACATTAATCTGAACAGAAGAAACATGGGAAGATTCAAGCGTTTCATAGATGAGGCGGAATTAAAGGACTTGTACATGCATGGCCGGCTGTATACGTGGAGTAATCAAAGGGAAAATCCAACTTTGGAAAGGCTAGATAATAGAGCTTTAATCTCCTTGGAGTGGGAAGAGATTTTCCCGGATTGTTATTTGCAAGCGATGTCCTCCCCAATCTCTGATCATTGTCCGTTGTTGCTCTCAACGTGTTGTGCTTTTTCATTCAAAGAGACGATTCCGTTTTGAGTCATTTTGGACTAAGTTGGATGATTACTTGGATGCGTTGCAAAATGCCTGGGTATGTACATCCAACGTCGTGGATCCTCTCAGGCGTTTGGACTGCCTTCTTAGGAACACAGCCAAGTCATTGCAGAGCTGGGGACAGAAGAAAATAGGTAACAATCGCACGGCAACGATCTCGGTTGACTTGGTTAAAAGAAGGTGACGTGAATACTCGTTTCTTCCATTTACATGATAGTATACGACGGAGGTGGAATCATATTCCTTATCTTAAAGATAGAGAAGAGTTAATCTACAATGAAGACTGCAAACATTTGATTTTGTTTGACCACTTTCAGAAGATCATTGGCACCGCTATGCAGAGAGAGCACGCGGTGAATTTACAAGGTCTAGACTGGCAAGATGTTGATCTCAGTGATTTAGATGAACCTTTCTCGGAGGAAGAGATTTGGAATGTGGTTAGGGACCAGCCAAGTGAGAAGGCCCTAGGTCCTGATGGTTTTATCAGCATTTTCTATAAAACGGCATGGTCAGTGATTAAGAATGATGTCGTTCGTGCTATTCATTCTATCTATTCTTTGTAAGGGAGAAATCTTTGCAAGCTAAATAGTGCTTTAATCACTCTAATTCCCAAAAAAAGCCAATGCCCTCTTGCCAAAGGATTTCAAGCTGAATTGTTTGATTCATAGCTTCACCAAGTTGTTTTCTAAAATCTTAGTGACTCGTTTAGCTAAGTATCTTCATCGACTAGTAGATCCTAACCAAAGTGCATTTGTTAAAGGAAGATCCATACTTGACAATTTCAAATATGTTCAGTACTCAGCTAAATTATATCATCAAATGAAGAAACCAAGAATGCTATTAAAGTTGGATATTTCAAAAGCCTAGCTTCGATACTATATCGTGGCCATTTCTTTTGCAGGTGCTGCAGCATAGAGGATTTGGTTCATGATGGAGAGAGTGGATATCGATGTTGTTATCCTCAGCTAGAACCAAAATGTTGCTTAATGGACAGCCAAGGCAAGTTATCTGTAGTGAGCGTGGCTTGAGACAAGGTGACCATTTGTCACCAATGTTGTTTATTCTAGTTATGGAGGTCCTTAACAAGATTTTGCAAAAGGCAAGCATAGAAAATTTGTTGCAGCCGTTAGGCCATAGAGCCATCAAGTACAGAGCTTCCTTCTATGCAGATGATGTAATGTTGTTTGTCACACCATCGCCACAAGAATTTGAAATGGTTAAAATGATTATGAAATTATTTGGGACTGCTTCTAGATTGCATACAAACCTGGATAAATGTTCGACGATACCAATTTGTTGCTCAGGGGATGATTTGCATGTGGCAATTGAGAGTTTGAATTGCCAAATTTCAGATTTTTCCTTGCTCTTGCTTGGGACTACCTCTCTTAATTAAACGGTTAAAGAAGGCCCATTTGCAGCTGATAGTTGATAAGTTTGTGTCAAAACATCCAAAATGGAAAGTTTCTCTTTTGTCTTCGGGTGGCAGACTGGTGGTGGTGAAGTTGGTATTACCAGCTAATGCCAGTCTGCCAATTGATGGCCATGGAGTTTCCTAAGTGGATTTTGAAAGCTCTTGATAAACATCGAAGAAGCTTCTTATGGTCTAGTGAGAATTCGGTTCAGGGAGGAAAATACTTAGTGGCATGGAATAAGGTCTGTCGGCCACTAGAATTTGATGTTTTTAGCATTCAAATTTTGCAAATTATGGGGTTTGCGCTACAAATGAGATGGTTGTGGCTAAAAAGGACAGAAAATAACATGGAAGTTCAATCTATGTTTGAGGCATCTCTTAGTTTTAAGCTGGGAGATGAGAGTTCAATTTTATTCTAGACAAATGGTTAGTTGGAAGGCTTGTTAATCAAAACCTTGGCACCAAATCTTTGGCAATTGGTGGGTAAGAAAGTATGTGAGAGAAGGACGGTGAAAGAAGCTCTAACAAACAATGCTTAGATCAAAGATATACAAGGAAGTATATCTATGGTGGTGATCAGAGAGTATATTCAGATTTGCATTCGAGTAACACAAGTACAGCTATAGGAAGAAAGGCAAGATAGAATAATCTGGAAGTGGTCTTCCTCACTCTCATATACAGCAAGTTCAACGTACAAAGCTTTCTTCCATGGTGCCATTAGGTTACCATGTTATAAATTGATATGGAAACCTGGAGCTCCATTGCGATGTAAGTTTTTGCATGGTTGGTTATTCTAAAACGTTGTTGGATTGCTGACCGGTTATAGAATAGAGGATTGCCACATCCTGAGGTCTGTGTGCTATGTGAACAAGAACAAGAGACAATTCAGCATCTCTTAATCAATGGTGTTGTTGCAAGGTAGGTGTGGTTTGTTGTCCTTTCCTTAATGAATCGTAGTGCTATCATGCAATTGTGGACTCTGAACTTTCAGAATGGTGACTATCTACTCGGAGTGTTGTCCAGAAGGATCGTAAGAAAGGTTTCGACACAATAATGATATTGGTTTTTTTTACAATTTGGAAAGAAAGAAATGCAAGAGTATTCAATAATAAGTTTCGTTCCTTGCAACATATTCTAGAGGTTATTCGGCAAGAAGGGGTGTTATGGAGTTCGACGAGAGCTTCTTGCCTTTGTAATTGGATATTGTAACTGTGTAGCGCTTGTTGGTAATGTTTTAGTCTCTTATGTTTTTCTTTTTCTATTTCTTGATTTAGAAAGAGGCCTGAACAAACTCTGTCGTACTTCCTCACCCGATTAATTTGGTTAGGTATTATTAAAATGACATATAAACCTTTTGCGTGTTCTAAAAAAAACGTAATAATCTCGATGATATCTTGACTTGTAAGGCCAAAGTTTACATGTTTAACACGGCACCAAGCCGCAATTTCTCTCTTTGGTTAATTAGCAGTTGACTCATCTTACATGGACTGTCATCATGATAGCTAGGTAAAAAGAGTGTCGCTTCAAGCCCTATAATTTCTAAAAGATTCTGCTTCGATCCCTAGGAAAGTGCAAATATCGAAGCACTCCTAATTACTACTACTAAACTCCGATATTTCCATGATTCCATCTGCTCTTTTCTTAGTCCAAATTTCTGAGGAGTTTTGCATGAACTTTTAGAGGATTTTTTTTTAAATCCTCCAATCTAAATGGGCCCTAATTAGATCATTCTAGTTAGCATGATCAAGTATATAGTGTATGTATTACACTACACATGGTCATATAGATCTAGCTACTCGATCATCTAGAAGTTTTAATTACATGTGTACTCTACAAGATAATATTAGTTGCTTCCTTAATAATATTATTTGGTTATACTGCGTTTGTGTTGAAGAGAACTTGCCACAACCCACAAGGACTACAAAATTTTTTTGACCTCGACCGTAGACCATTTAGGCCCTGTTTGGAATGCGGGAATTTTTCCTGATTCCTGCGGGAATTAAACTGTTTTCTGCAAAACTTCTGCAAAATTCCTGTGAAATTCCTCTGTTCCAAACAGACCCTTAACTTTGTTCAACTCGTACGTCGATGCAAAGCATCACATCTGCTCTTAAAAACACAAGGAAACTGCCGGGCTTGTACTTGCTCTGTACAAATGTGTACTATGAGATATCTTATCTCATCGTACAGGGGATCGACCCTTCATTTATTTGCAACAAACTAAAGCCTCGTTGATTTTGACTTGAGTTTCTGATTTTTAATTTATTTTTTACTATTTTTAAATTTTATATTTTTTTTTCTATTTTTAGCTTTTTTGAGCTTTTTTATCGGTTCTTTTTTCCCGTATTTATTTGTATTATCCATAATAGGTTAACCTGTTTTTTCTATTTTATTTTTTTTAATTTAGTTACGTCAAATAAATCACCATCAGCTACAGTATAATTTCAGTCAACTACAGTATAGTTTTAACTATAAACCAACTTATTTCAGCTCAACCAAGCGACACCTAACTAGCTAGCCAATGCCCAGTGGGGTGGTCGCTTGCGTATAGCGTAGAGCCTTATCCAAAAGGATTGACGTGTATTGGCGTTCATGTATTGCATTCTATGGGTTTGAAAATTCAAAAAAAAATAAAATTATGTACACACTACAACAAAAGGATATTCTATACCATATGTACAAAGTAGCTGCAAGCATAGAGTATATATAACACCCCAAAATCCTCCCTCGACTTTTAGTTTCAAGTCTGTTGGTGAATCTGCACAGTTACAGGTTGAGGGTTCAAAACAGCCAAATATGATATTAATTAACAGTGTCCTTAAAACATTTGGCTTAGTGGTAGACTACAAGGTTTCGATGGTTCAAAACCTGCTATACACCCCCCTTCTTGATAACTAAAATATATAGTCTTACTTCACTACTACAGAAAAGGTCATCACAGACGGTTCGAAAACGTCATCACAGACGGTTTTGTGAGCCGTCTGTATTTATGGGTCAGTGATAATCGAAGGTCATCACAGACGGTTTTCGAACCGTCTGTGATTATGGGCTATCACAGACGGTTTTTGAGTAAAAACCGTCTGTGATAGCTGATAATCACAGACGGTTTTTAGTTAAAAACCGTCTGTGATACTGATTATCACAGACGGTTTTTGATTAAAAACCGTCTGTGATTATCAGCTATCACAGACGGTTTTTGAGTAAAAACCGTCTGTGGTATTCCCTTCGACCCATACATATATTTATCTTATTGGCTAGCCTCAGGAATGCTAGCCATGCCCTCTGAAACAAGCAGATAATCACAGACAAAAAACATACAATTCACACATCTCATTTGCTTTCAGATACATTTCACAGACATAAAACATCCAATTGACATGACACTTCATTTCACAAACATAAAGCATGCATCCATTTCGCAAATCGATTAATTGAATTGAAATGAAATATCCATTAACAAATGCACAGTTACAAAAGATCTACACTGCATTTACACTTAGTGATAAGACCAATAAGAAATCATGGTGCGCAGTGGAACCGTCCTCCTGGCTTTATGACTTGAGTCAGCAAAAAGTACGCCAACTCTCCTTGAATCCCTCCACAATCAGACTGTTTCAATGCAGTTGACGGGATGGACACAGCCTGTCGATAGGAATATCAATGTGCATATATATGTAACTTGATAAGTATGAAGTAATTATGGAAAGAGTGACAAACTTTACGATTGGTGAGCCTCAAGGAATCGAGGAGTAGTTCCATATGTTGGCAAACGTAGTATCCACATGTGTTGCCCGGCTGCTGCTGGTGGCACTGCAAAAATGGGAAGACAAGAGAGGAGTAGAGGGGAGGGGGAGAAGGAAGGGGGTGATATGGACATAGAGAGGGGGTGATGTGCCTATCTTACCAATGTACCAATGTATCAAGTCCTTTTTCCCGCAAAATTCAAGGCAATTTTATTACAAAAGTGCAAAAAAAAAGACATTCCAGATTCTTCGGTGAGCAGCCGACATAGCCGACTTCTTTGATGAGCGACTATCCATCTGCTTCTTCCCCCTCCTTCTCTTCATCTCTGGTCTCTGGATCACGTACGCCAGTAGCGATGATTCATCTAACTGAATCATCGCTACTGGCGTACGTGATCCAAAGACCAGAGATGAAGAGAAGGAGTGGGAAGAAGCAGATGGATAATCGCTCACCGAAGAAGTCGGCTATGTCGGCTGCTCACCGAAGAATCTGGGAATTTCTTTTTTTTGTACTTTTGTACTAAAATTGCCTTGAATTTTGTAATACTATTACTACAAGGTTTGTAAACAAAGTTCTATTAGGATAAGATGAGAAAGTTATCACATAGAGAGGGGGTGATGTGCCTATCCTAGCACCTACTTTAGTTGCTAATACTATAAACCAAATAGCAAAGTCCCTAAACAAAGGTCTATGAAGCAAATGACACAAACTAGTGTATCCGGTTCATTGAACGGGAACACTAGAGTATGTCACCTGCTTCATTTGCTGTTTTTTGGCTAGATACATGGAGCATTTGGGTGGAAAGATTAACTGTTTCGTCAGGCGCATAACTGCCAATTCGAAGCATAGCATAGCATCCGAGGCACATCCGAGGCCTGCTGCTGTGTCTTGAGGAATGCCCAGAGCTGGCCTTTAGATGGGTTATGAGAATAAGATTCGTAATTTATAGTTTGAGGAATGCCACATCTGATGACCAGCTCTTGGCATTCTTCAAGACACAGCTGCAGGCCTCGGATGTGCCTCGGATGCTATGCTATGCTTCGAATTGGCAGTCATGAGCCTGACGACACAATGTATTTCTTTCCACCCAAATGGTCAATGTATCTTTTGCAATAATCACAAGATTTCTTTATCCGGATACACTACAATGTGTTACTTGCTTCATGCTCTTTGATCATATACTCAATGCTCTCAATGTAATATGTACCAAGCATTAAGCATCAACCCTAAACACTAACAGTAAGCATGAAGCATCAACCCTAAACACTAATAGTAAGCATGAAGCATGTAGTAGTGTCTGCATCTTCTCCACCAATGAAAGTAGATTCCATGCTTTCCAATAATGTAAGCATGAAAGCATCTGGCCAGTAAACATGAAGCATCAACCCTAAATATGTACTAAGAAACTAACCATAACAGTATGAAGCATCAAGCATCAACCCTAAACACTAACAGTAAGCATGAAGCTCGGGGAGGGATTTGATGACCTTAGGGTTTTGATGACCTTAGGGACGGAGGAGGAGGAGGCGGCGGCGACGCAGGAGGAGGAGGAGGCGGCGACGACGACGGAGGAGGAGGAGGCAGCGACGCAGGAGGAGGAGGCGACGGGCTCGGGGAGGCAGCGACGGAGGAGGAGGAGGTTGCGGCGACGTCTTCGTCCGAGTGAAAAAGTGCGCAGCAGTGGCTAGATCTGGATCGAAATGAAGACAGATGCGGTCTGAGCAGCGCAATAAATGCCTTAGCCATTATCACAGACGGTTTTTAACTAAAAACCGTCTGTGATAACCAGCTTATCACAGACGGTTTTTTATAAAAAAAACCGTCTGTCATAAGCTTCATACCAGAACGCTTCGCGCGTGTTTCGATGCCAGAACGCTTCGTGTTTCGATCGTCTAGTTAACGTCTCTCGATCGTTATACGAAGCGTCTATATCATTAATGTTTGGGTATACGAACCGTCTGTGCTAAAGGTTAAATATGCGCGCCTAATCCAGGTCTCTTCTACGTACATACAATACAATATACAATACAACATGGCTTCTACTGTTCTTGTGATCATCTCCTTCCTCTCATCTGTTCATCAAGAATTGTTCGGCCGGAACCTTACACAGGCGGCCAGCAATTTGCATCTGGAGCAGCTTCTCCGCATCTGCCCTGCTCTCCTTCCCCGACTTTCTTGCATCCGTCAGCTTGACCTGATCCTCCGCCGTCGACGGAGGCGTCTCGCTGCCGCTCAAGAAAGGGAAACAGCCCTCACCCTGGTTCTTCTCCACAATGTGCGCAATGCGGAAGAAGCTCTACACGCATTGCAGAGACTGATGGATAGCCTTGCCGATCAAGCAGAAACGGCAGATTCTGAGGAATCTTTTCATACTATCCTCTACGACATTATGGATGCTGCTGATCATTTGCCTAGGCTGCAGGAGGAAGTGTTGAGGACAAGGGCAATCTTAACGACGTTCGAGAATTTAGCGGCTGATCCTCCAAGTCCCCAAGTCGAAGAAGAAGCTTACGAAGCCCAAAAGAACACAATCTGGGAAACTCTTTACCTGTGCGACTTTTGTAACAAATTTGCCTCTAAGTGAAATTAATAAATTTGCCTTTAATTTGTGATCTCTTGTCTCAGTAGTTCTGTAGTTAAGTTATTAGAAGCAATGTGTACTTATATATTAACCTCTGATCTAGAATATGACAGACAAAGGGACATCACAGCCGGTTCTTGTGAAAAACCGTCTGTGAACATTCCCAGACGGTTCTTAACAACAACCGTCTGTGATAGTCGACACAACACAGACGGTTTTTTTATTAAAAACCGTCTGTGATAATCCCAGATTATCACAGACGATTTTTAATAAAAACCGTCTGTGATATTCCAGTATCACAGATTGTTCAGCAATAAGAATCGTCTGTGATACTCCTTTTTCCCGCCACAAATACCACGGACGGCTTTCAAATTAAAACCGTCTGTAATAGTGTACATTACAGACGGTTTCACAAAACCGTCTGTGATTTGACGTCTACTATTAGCCTTTCTGTAGTAGTGCTTGTCTCGATAATTAATAAACGATTGATCGCGGAGTTATCACATGACTATCAAATTCCTACCAGTTTGTGAATCTCGTGGAGATTGAGTTTCCGACTTTTAACCAGGTTCTGGCACCATATCATCAAAGAGAGGAAAATAAAACGTGAGCGGAGAAATTCGATAAATCTATCTTCATGTAGCGTGACGGACCTACACGGTGTATGGAAAACCATCGGCAGAAATGGCTGTTTTTTATACGGTATTAGTAAAAATAGTACCCTCGAAATAGTATTTATAAAATAACACTTTTGCCGTATGGTGATCATACAGCATTCCACCTCGGGCCAACACGCGACGATGCCGTATGGTCACCGTGCGACATTAGCCTGCCACGTGTTGAGCCGTGGCTAATACCGTACGGTGACCGTGCGGCACTCTGCCACATGACATTTTTGAACCATCTGTAATGATTTTTTTGAACCATCTATGATGATTTTTTGTGTAGTAGTGTTAGTTGTTTTTTATCCACTCTTTTCTGCCTTTTCAAAAGTGTTAATAAGATGCTACAACAAATATATAAACCAAACATCATTTTGCAATTCTATTATATCAAAATTTAACATTAGTTAAAATTTTAGCTTACATTGATGTGTGTCCTATAGAGGATGAGTATGTTCTTTTTGGCTTCGACTTTTGACTGTGGCTTATGGTTTTTGGGTAGTTCATGAGAGAGAGTACGAAGTAAAAGAAATGTGCGGTCTTGGTTGATATAAATGAAGTCATTACAGTGTGTACTACAATCAATTTGTAGACTACGTCTTAAAAAGACAGTTTGTTTGAAAGCTAGTTAATATAGAAACGATGAAAACAGCTTTTAAAAACTGAAAAGAAGAGATCCGATAACATAATGCGCCTTTTGCTTTTGGCAAACAGTGGCACACAAATAAGTGAGGGGCATGACACCATATCACATAGCTATTCTACAGATGGACCTAGTTTGCTTGTAATTTCCTAAAAAAAAAAATCTTGTAGATGGATATTCGAAACCCCATGTATATGCCATATTGAAATGATGTCACTACCCTAATAAGACAAAGATCAAGGGGGTCAATCCTTATCCTCGATCGAAGTGGCATCCCTAAATCTCAACCATGGTATGATACGTGTTTGTGATTGAATTTCTCTAATCATCAAGCTGTCATGGCATTTTTTTTACAGAAAATAAGGGTACGTATATTCTACTAGGTGTGCGAAGTATACACTTTCTGTGACGAAATGTGTGACGATTATGTGAAAAATACCTGCAATGGAGGTTGTACTTACTTTTATCTGTGTTTACAGTCGTTGTTGAAAATTCACGCAAATCATATATGTACTAGAGGGTACAAAATCACGTTGGATGGCTGAAGAGCGAACTACATCGCGGTGCTCAATGGTGAATTTCGTGATCACTGACCAAACATGCACGCAACATTAATTGGATTCTACCATGCATCTAGCTAGAGAGCACTTTGTATCACATTTCTTGTATGTTCAAGCCAATGTTTGTTAGGGTGTTTGGTGCCACAAGTTGCACACAAGCATAGCAACAAATGAACAACTCAACCAATGTACACAGCACACAGTTCTGAGTTGCCAAAAAACACAAAATGACCTGGCAAACGCGACAAAAAAAAAAAGAAAAATGTATGAGAAATCAAAAGAGAAGCGCGATAAATCTAACGCCCAACGTTTACAAGAGAATGGAAAAGATAGCGTGCTGTTACAATTCAATCAATACATGCCAAAAGGAAAAATCCCACTCATATATGCATATCCGAACAACTCATAACTCCAATGAAAAGCAATCCAAAATCCAAGAGCTATCAATTCTATAAAGATCTTCTCGTAGCATATCTAACCAATGTATCTTATACATATCAATTCGCACTAACAGTTAATTCAGTAGTGAATCTCAATACCTTCAATCAATTTTAGCTGAATTTTTTTTCTTGAAGGACCTCAAGGAATATCTATTTGCACTAACAATTAATTCAGTAGCAAAACTCAACATCTTCAATCAATTCCGCCATAGAAATTTCGCTAAAATAACCTTAAGGCAAAGATGTTACGCCATAGAAATCGCACCCCACCACAACGCCAGCGAGGAGGCAGGAAAACACTCGCACTCGCATCGCCACCCTCGCCCATCTTGCCACGTGTCGGCACCCGCTTCTACCCACGCCGCGTGCAAAGCATGGGAAGCCTTCAGTGTTTAAGATTGGCACCACCAATTAATTCGACAAGGAACCCAATATCTTCAATAAATTCCACCCGATAAATTTTGCTAAAAGAGCCCCATGCAAAGTTTTATTTCTCTCTCTCTCTCTCAAACCTGTCAAAAACTTTTACGTGTCTATAAAAAAAATTGTTTTACCGTCAGGTACATGGAGGCGCATTTCCTCCACGACTTGACTACTTCATTGTGGGTTTTGACGACTTAGTCCAACTATTCAACCTTGACGCCTCACTTCTACGATACTGGACATTGTAAGTGTGTACAATCAAGTTCTATATTCACGTAATACCGATAAATATTATAACTCATTGCTTATGTATAGATACATAATTCAAGAAACCTAGCTTGATCTCTGAGCGACGCTAAGAACTGGTGGGTTTTTTCGACCCACACTTGATCTATGAGCAATGCATCAACGAAAACCCATCATATGTTGAAAATTACATAACAACAGAATTGCTTGCTCAAAACAACAAGGACTACATTTTGGCACCCTACAACCAGGAGTAAAAGCTTCACTAGTTATTATAGGAGTTTCATTTATACTTTATACACAATATGAACTTAAGTTTAATGACTACAGCGGCATACATGAGTAAGTGGCACTAGATTCTGATTGTATTATACCAAAGTAGAGTAAGGTAATATACCTTGATTCCCTACTCGAGAAAAACTATAACTTCACCTTGTGCAACAAACAATTGACAGGTAAACTTATTTCTTCCATACATAACTCTATTGTAGTATTTCCTTCATTTGTAATGGCCGAGGCTAACTTTTTGGAATTACGTAGGTTGTTCAATCTTACGTTGTCAAGGGAGGGAGACACAAGTAATCTAGCGCCACAATGTAACACAGAACGTGATTTCTGATACCCGTTACAACACAACAATTCTATATCACATTTTGTAATAATGTCTCCAGAACTGATTATACCTATGTATGTTCTATTTTTACAGTACCACCAGCAGCTGTAGGACATGTATGTGCATTCTATATTTGCTGCCATATACAGAAAATCATGGGCGCTAAGATGAATGATTCAGATGTTTGTTAATTTGCCAATAATTATTTTATGATTACAAGTGTGTGTGTGTGTGTGTGTGTGTGTAAGAATCAATTCAAGTACATTCAGTCTTAACGAACTCTCTGAAGTTTGAGGACTGCTCTCCACCTTCTTGATACAGAGATCATTTACCCGAAGGGAGATTTCAACCCTGACAACAATTAATAAATGTTAAAATATTTGATTACATTGTAATTCAATCCATTGTAATTCATCAAACAATCCATTCAATTGTAATTAAATCAATTGTAATTAAATCAGTTGTAATTCATTTGTGAGATCTGTCTAATTATTGTCGTGTGCTATATGATATGCAGTTATCTATAATCTACTTGTTTGTTTTCAGATAGCATGGCTATCATTTCTTGAGGCTAGCTAAAAAATAGAAAATATTTTAGCCATTCAAAGAGCTATCACACATGGATTGCATCATAAAATCGTCTGTGCTATGTCAAATATCACACATGGTAATGTTTAATAACTATATGTGATATGTCACATATCACAGACGATTATGTTTAAGATATCACAGACGTATATTTTGAAAACCGTCTGTGTTATAATTTATCACAGACAGTTTGAGAGTCGTTTGTGATAACCACCTATTATCATAGACATAATAAATAAGACGGTTTAGAAATCATCTGTGATGATCCTTTGTGTGGTAGTGAATGAAATGTTGATTAGAACAACGTTCGTTGATGCAATCTTAAGGATTCCATTGGATTGTTTAGAGGAGGATTTTTGGGCTTGCTCGATTGAGAAGCATGGTTTATACTCAGTTAAGTCGGTGTATCGTCTTCTAGATGAGGACATACGGAGGACAGAGATGTCTCTTCACGCTAGTACTTCAAATCCTGATGGTGATTGGCAGAAAATTTGGAAACTGAAGGTGCCATCAAAGGCGAAGGTCTTTTGGTGGAGGGTGGTGCATGAATTCCTACCGGCACGCCATATCCTCTTCCAGAGACATATCGAGTGCCCCTCAATCTGTGAGATATGTGGTGTAGAGGATGAAACTCCTTTTGCACGCTTTGATGCAGTGTTCCTTTGCTAGATAGTTCTGGTTTTCGACGAAACAATTAATAGGGGTTAAGGGCCTGTTTGGGACTGCTCTGCTCCAGGTTTTTCAGCTCTGCTCTTAGTTTGTCTAGTCAAACAGATCCAGCTCCAAGAACTCTGCTCCAAGAAAAAGATGGAGTTGAGGGTCAACTCCACGTTTTTTGTGGAGCTCCTCAAGAGGTACTTCAGAAACTAGATATTCATACCTCCTCATGGAGTTGAGGGAAAATTACCCACCTATACCATTGATTATACAAACATACCCCTTCGTTCTTTTTTCTTTCTTTCTTCCACACGGCGCGTCTTCCTCGTCCGCCTTCCATCGAGTCGTTGCACTCGCACTACGCCAGGGAAGAAAGCCAGAAACTAACACACTCACGCGCCGTAGAGATGGCCGTCGAGGTCGTCAGCTCAGAGCTGGTCGCGCCGAGCGAGTCCACGCCGCAGCGCCCGCTCTGGCTGTCCAACCTCGACCTCGGCGCGAGGAACGGCTACACCCCAATGGTCTACTTGTTCCGCGCTCCCAGCGGCGAGTGCCGGCCGGATTTCTTCTCGACTGACGTCCTGCGCGCGGCGCTGGCCAGGGCGTTGGTCCCGTTCCACCCCTTAGCCGGCTGCCTCGGCGCGGGCCGCGACGGGCGGGCGGAGATAGACTGTAACGTCGAGGGCGTCCTCTTCGTCGTCGCGCGGTGCGAGGCCGTGCTCGACGAGTTCGAGGGCTTCGCGCCGTCCACGCCGATGCGCGACATGTTCGTGCCGCTGTACGAGGAGGAAGTTGGAAACCCTCAAAACTTTGATATTCAACAAATTATTTTACTAGTATGAAGGCAGTTAACTGGCTATGTATTTACAATGCAGAGTACAATCCAGATCACTATATATGGGAGCCAGAGAAAACCGAGTCAGCTATGTATTTACGTTGCAATATATGGGACAAAAGGATGGAATTATTTGGCCAAAATATTTGTTTTTTGGTTTTCTCGAATAAATTAATTGTGATTATAATATTTTACATCATATTTCAGTTGGCAACAAAAAAAATTCAGTTATATATGCTCCGCAAACATCAAAATATACACCAAACATCATTCAGGGGCACATTGGACCTTTCTTAGGGAAACCTCACATTCCTGGAGCTGGAGCTAGGCTGCGTGCCAAACAGGACCACCTGCTCTAGGAATTCCACAGTGGAGCTGCTCCATGGTGGAGTTGGTGGAGCAGAGCTGGAAAAACTGGAGCAGAGCAGTCCCAAACAGGCCCTAAACTTCCTCAGCTCCATCCTCTAACCTGGGCGAAGGATTTGGGGCCTGTTTGGCAACGGCTGCGGCTTATGGCTCTTGGCTGAAATTTTTGAATTTTAGCTGTTTGCAACAGAGATTATGGAGAGAGTCAGAGAGAGATACTCGCTTGTGATTTTGGTTGATACAGATGTTGGGCTTTTAACATGTACTATAATTAACTTGTAGACCCCGTCTTGAGAAAATACACTGTTTGAAAGTTAGGTACTGTAGCAAAAGCCAAAAACCGCTGAATTCGATCGAAAAGAACAGGCCCTTGCTTCACAGCCAGCAGGGCGAGAAGGAAGATGTCCATGCTATTCTTTGTGGGATGTGCAGCTTGTGGACTACCCGAATACAGTGTCCTCAACCGCAATGGGTTCCTCCTCTGACTAATTGGTGTGAATGCAGTGCTGATGGAGCGTTCTATTCCGAGGAGAAGCAAGGGGCTACGGGTCTTATAATCTGCAGTTCTCAAGGCAACTCCCTTGGTGCTGAAGCTCTTTGGCATCCTCATGTGACGAGTCCTTTGCTTATGGAGGTCAACGCTTGTCGCCATGGAGTCAACCTGGCAATCCTGAAGGGCTATCACCGTCTAGTGCTGGAGACTGATCATACATCCCTTGTAGAGTTGTGGCAGAATCCGACTAGTTTCAGATCGGAGGCTATAAACCAATCCTGGCGGACATCAGGGAGCTCGGCTGGTTTTTTTTATTAAGTTTTGCTTTGTAAGTAGACGTTGTAATAATGCTGCGCATGTAATTACGAAACAAGTTTCTCGTACTCTGGAGCGGTGCTCGTGGCGTCTGAGATAATTGGTTTTTTAGACTCTAAACGTTGGGTTTCGCATATTTAGGACTCCAAACGTTGATTTCACAAAATTAGTACTTATATTATTGATACTTTGATTTCTATGGTATTATACCTTATTTATTATTTTTTAATCCCTTTTCTTAATGCTTGGCACCTAATATGACCATGTGCATAAAACTGATCCCTCAAATCCTGCTCAGTGATTCGGCTATCAAGGTCACCAATGTAGAGGGTCCTTATACTCTCATCGTCTGGAGGTGACCGGCCTTGCTCAAAAGTTTCAGAGCAACTGGGTCATCAACTCTGCAAAGAGTAAGAAGAGATTGTCAGAAACCAAGGCAGAGGAAAGAATACACGTAGAAGATTCAGTAAAGTAGATAGATAAAGGCATTCACCCAAGAGATCGCAACAAGGAATAATTAAGTCTAACCCATGAGCTTGATTTATGAAACATCAGTGCTTGATAGAACATAAGGGTCATATTAGGTGCCAAGCATTAAGAAAATGGATTAAGAAATAATAAATAAGGTATAATACCATAGAAATCAAATTGTCAATAATATAAGTACTAATTTTACGAAACCATCATTTGGAGTCCTAAATATGCGAAGTCAAACGTTTAGAGTCCTAAAAAACCAATTATCTCATGGCGTCTCAAGGCACCAAGCTTCATACAGGAGATTTTGTCTGGGGACTGTAATCCTGCTCAAAGCTAATAAAAATGCTCCCTTAGCCTAAAAAATTACCTATTATCATGCTTCAATGGACTAAAAAGCAAAAAGAATTAACTCTAAGGGTTTTGGCCTAAACTTTTCTTGCAACTAATAGGTGACGTGAAAACTCGTCCTCGCCTCATGTTAGCACACCCCGGAGATTCTCCTCCCTGCTGTCTCTCAATTGATGCTCTTCCATTTCTGCTCGGCTCTATATATACCCGTCCCCTTCACCCTCCTCCCGTTCCTATCCATCTCACATATCTCCTATTCTCGCACACACAAGTTAATAAAGATTCGATTTTGCCAAGCTGTGGTGTATGCGCGATGGGGCTGGACGTTGCGGAGATCGGCGTGGGCACGGATTTGAGCCTGGATCTGAAGATGTTCGCCGCCAGGAGCGTGGGGAGGGTCAAGGACGCGCCGTCGTCCTCCATGGATGATTGCATCCGGAGGCTGGAGGAGGAGAGGGGCAAGATCGAGGTGTTCAGGCGCGAGCTCCCGCTCTGCGCGCGTCTCCTCGCCGACGGTGAAAACTGAAAGCCTCTTGCTTTATTGGAGTTACTGGAGTTTTTCTTTTCTTTTTGGTTTGTGTGTTTCCTTTTGGGGGCGTTTTTTGATGTGGTGGTGGTGTCTGTGCAGTGATTGATGTGATGAAGGAGGAGGCTGAGAATAAGAAGGGTGACCGGGCGGCGGAGGAGGAGGAGGATGACTGCGCCGGCGACAAGAGCAAGTGGATGAGCACCGCGCAGCTCTGGACAGGCAATTCCGGCCGAGATGACACCGATTTAGAGGTAGGATTTGGTGATTCACTGACTTCTGCTTGTTTGATGTCGATGGAGCGTTTAGGGTAGGATTTGAGGTTGCTTGGATTGTGAAATTGTGGGCTTTGATTGCATTTGAGGGTCTAAAAAATTGAAGCTTTCCGATGGCAGAAGCAAGACAAGGAGGGGAGCTCGTCCGAGGCGAATTCTCACGGTGGAGGCGGGTTCGTTCCATTCAAGGCCGTGGGCTCCGGCGCGCCGGCGTTCGCGCCACCGTGCTTCAGGAAGGACGACAAGGCCTACGATGTGGGGATGCCGGATCTATCGTTGCTATCGCCGGCACCGATCAAGAGCACGCCGGCTGCTACTACCGGCGCCGCCGACGAAAGCCGCCACCAGGTCGTGGGATTTGCCCAAGCTGCAGCAAGAGCTGCCGCCATGGCACCATCTGGCCCAAACCTTAACCTTCAGACTCAGTCGCAGCAGCAGCAGCAGCAGCAGCAGCAGGCGAGGAAGGCTAGGCGGTGCTGGTCGCCGGAGCTGCACCGCCAGTTCGTCGCTACCTTGCAGCAACTCGGTGGCCCCCAAGGTGAGAACTGTTCGGATGTAGTAATTAATTGCCATAGAAAAGAAGTATAAACATCAAATTAATGGGTCCTTACATGATTGCTTCATGGCATGACTGCAGTTGCCACTCCAAAGCAAATCAGGGAGCTGATGAGGGTGGATGGCCTGACCAATGACGAAGTGAAAAGCCATCTTCAGGTGAGCAATTCACCACTCTCAACACTGACTTTCATCCATCTCAATAACACTTGATGATAACATTCGCTGCCTTGTACTAATTTGAATTCTGTGTTTTTGATTGTTCAGAAGTACCGCCTGCACAACCGAAGGGAGCCTAGCTCCGCCGTCCGGAGCCAGCCGATTTTGGTTGTGAATCCGGCAGGACTCTGGATCCCTCCGGAGCAAAGCAGCTCCCAGTCAGGATCTCCCCAGGGACCCCTCCATTTCTCAACCTCGGGCATAGCCGTCTCATCGGCAGCAACTGTCAGCTGTGAGGAGGAAGATGGCAGGTCTGAAAGCTATGGCTGTAAATGATCAAGAGGTTGCATCAATGTTCAGAGGTTTGGTGGACTGCGCAGCGATGAAAATAACATCTTCGGGGAGCCTTGAGGGGATTGTAGTGTAGTTGTTTGTATACAGGGAGATGGAGCCTTGAGTGCTCGGGATGAAACTGATCGTGAGTAGGGTTCTAGTTATATACATCGGAAAGAGATGATACCAGTTGCAATTTTGCGACTTGTTAATCGAGAAGTTTTGGGCAGAGCTACAATTTTCGCCCTGAGAATTTACCCATATACATTGTCAACTTTTTCTTGATGACTATCTTCCATTTCAATCAAGTATACTGCAGTTGTTTTAGAATTTATTGCTGTTCGTTGTTGATTGAACCATGGAAGTCAGGTGCTGCAAGCCTGTAGATCCTGATTATTGCTTGTGTTTTTAGCAAAGGCGCGTGTTTCTAGCTACGGATGATAATGAGCATTCCAGTAGCATCAAGATCCAATTCAAATATTGGAAAAAAACAAAATCTTGGATTCCAGCGTTGAAGAAAAGCTTTGGATTCTCATCCTTTTTCTTGGACCTTGAGGGAGGTGGTCTTGAATCCTGACCATAAGTACTTGCCTGTCAAGAATCCATCAGTGACTCATTGTTACTGTCACCACCACAACACATAAAAAGAGGTTCATTTGATCAAATTTATCCAGCAAAGCATGACCCCAAGAACAGTTGTGTTTTTGCCAACTCTTTCACTTTTTTTTCCAACCACATGTATATCAGATGTAGGCTCTGAGATAATCAGAAACCAAGAATCGGACTGATATGGTGCCGGAAAAGACGGACTGCAGAGGAGCACACACCAAGAATCTCATGAGCTGTACAAGCAGCACCGCATCTTCTTGACTCCGGTTATTTCTCACTTCGCAAGCCACGCTGCAAATGCACATCCTTGGCATGCAAGTCTAGACCTGGAACACCGCTAAATCCTTGCGAGCTGGTTGCTGTGTTTCAGTGTTTGTGAGGTTCCGAGACGTCACATCGCATAGCCTCTCACCTCATCTTCTTCTCCTCCTCCTGCATGCATGCCCTGGCCTGGGTTCAGGGGCGGATCCAGCGGTGGGGCGGGGGCCTCGAGTCCCCCCTACCGCTACCGAACCCTTGGAGCCCCCCATAAATTTTTAGCTATGGATGTATGATGTAGGAGGGGTATAGTGGAGTTATGTCGCTGTATCGCTTTTGTTCAGTCCCTCCTAAAATTTTTCCTGGATCCGCCACTGCTTAGGTTAATGGGTTTGCTATTGATAATCTTGGCGTCCTTATCGTCGCGAGTCAAACAACTGCTACGTGATCGCTGGGTTCTGTCTATACTTCTCCCGAATTCAGTATATTCTGAGGCATTATTAGCATGCCGCCGCTTTGAACATGTCCCGGGCCAGCCTTGACTTGGCCTTACATGCCTTCACTTGCAGTTGCGGTGTTAGACTAGTCACGGCTCTAATTGTGCAACATGTGTACCTGTTCTTTCTATGCTATCCTGGACAGTAAGAGCTGGACGTGAATCCCATTGCAGGTCGATTAAACGAGGAGGTATTAGTTTGTACTATCAGTTTCAGAATTCAGGGGTACTTGGATTATTAGGAGTATCAGTTCCAGTCAGTGTTCACCTTGGATTGCTGTAAAATGGTGAAAGACATAAGCACAGGGACAAAATGATGAGGTTGGAGCACACAAATGAGTTGCTGTTAGATCCTATGATGAACATGGAATCGCTCTTGGATGTGCGGGTGAATTTTCCTCGATCTTTCTGTCTGTCACTCTCTGGAGAATGGAGACAGCCCGGCCAGTGTTGAACAATCGGAAGCTGATTGGTATATTCTTGCTGATGCTGACTCAGGAATTGGGTTGTTCTTCTGCAAAGGATTCATTTTTCTTCCTTGCATGCGCTAGCTTGCTATTTTTGGATGCAGACAACCTGCATTGCTGAATTTTCCACACTGTAAACCTTTTTTTCACCCGGTCTGAATGATGTTGTAGCTGTGTTCAAATTCAGAAGTTACTGGCCCTGCATCTAGGCGGGCCGCCGCTCCGGCCAACGGAGCCCGCATGGATTGGGCCTAAACAAAACCCACCAACCCTCTCTGAAGCAGAGAGCTCAATCTCGCAACGAACCGCTTAATTAAACCCATGGGCTTAATTACTCTGGTTGTCTGAGCTCAGTCAGTGTCCTCTCCATCGAAGCGGATGCAGGGGCAGAGCATTGCGTCGACCAATGGTATGCAATGCAATGCACCAACCCAAAAAAATTGGGATCTGGATTCTCTGCAGCACAGCAGAGAGGTACTGCTGCAAGAGTGCTAGGGCATGTGCAATGGTGATTTATAAGCTAGCTCTAAATATATTATTTCATATTTTAATAGAAGAGAGAAAAGTTAGCTCTTGATCAAGAGCTAGTCTCATACACACATTCCAAGATTATATGAGGATGTCATGTGGGACTATTCATGTTATGAGCTATGTGCTAAAAGTTAATATCATTGGAGAAGTTATCTTAAAGCTAGTAACTAGCTCATACCATTGTACATGCCCTGAGTCTGCTACAGAGTCTAATGCACATCATTGTGGCACTTCCGCCGTACCAGCAGTACTCGATTTTACTGTTGGGTGAATTTTTTTGCTGCTGCACTGCGCTGTAGCAAATCTGAGCCACTGGATTTCGATCAGATGGTTGAGAGATGCTCCTAATGCCCCCGACTGTTCATCCTCTGCATTTAGAACTCTGATGCTGCAGAGGATCCGTTTCCAGAAAATTGGATGCTCTGCCCTCTGCGAGGGGATCGAATCGTTATCAATCCTGAAAGTACGTACGTACATGTCTGTAAGCTTCGAAACATTTCACTGGTAAGTGCAGAGATAACTAAATAGGCCATGCCAAATGAATCGGCCAATGTATCTATTAGTATGGCACAGTATAAAAGCTGGTAGGCAGGACTAGGACGGCATAAGATCATGGGTCATGGTTGGCCTAGTGCCTCGGCCTACTGTGTCGGCATAGCACAGCCCATTAGGCCTTTTGGCAACGGTAGGCACAGCCGGCCCGTTTGGCACAATGGGCACGGGCACAACCTGACGAACACGGTCCATCCAGCCTGTTAAGCTTAGTTAGCACGGCCAATAGTTATTTTTTTTAAATAGCAGTTTTTGGTCGTTTGAGCCTTAAAATGCGAAAAAATTCAAAATTAAATTTCAAAAATTTTGAAATTTTTTCTATAAATAAACACCATACCCCCCATCGACCTACACTCAAATCAGCATTCTTCTCTCACTCTCTTGTGAAAATTCCGAAGCTCTTTGTGGTAATTTGGAAAAATTCAGAATAATTTTGCCAAAAATCCAAAAAATTTGAAATCTGGTGGGGTGGTCAAGTAAAAAGGTGAGAATACTAATTTTTTATATTCTTATATTATTTTTATTCCTCTTTTATAATTTATTGTAATGCAAATTAGGTAATAATGTAATTTTGTATTTGTATTTTCCAGTTTTGTGTATTTTGAAATTTCGTTATGGAATATTTTGACGAATTTGTTGCGAGTGAGTACGGAATTGATCCGAAAGATCTTGGATCGTTTGGGATGAGTCCGCTACCACCTCAAACGGCCGAGGCCACTGCCGAGCAGACCGCAGCTATACTATCGTCAGACTTTACCAGTGCCTCTGCGTCAGCAAGCACTAGCGCTAATAGGTCCAGACCGAGCACGTCCGACGTGTGGGGAGATTTTGGCAAGGTCATGAAGAAATTACCGCCCGGAGAGCATGCAAGAGTTGATATTTACAAAATATGCCATCATAAATTGTCTGCAAAGTCTACAACTGGAACCGAGTACTTGCACAGACATGTCCAAAGATGTAAAGAAAAGCAAGGTATCGCCATGAGGCAGACGTAGCTGATGTATAACCCTGATGGTACAGTATGTAACTGGAATTATAATCCTGAGGTAGCTCATGAATCGTTAGCATGTTTAATTGCTTCGCAAGATCTTTCCTTAAACTTTAGTGCAACAGATGCATTCCAAAAGTATATTAGAACTACTCATAATCCTAAATTTACTCATGTATCTAGACAGAAAATCACTAGAGATTTAGTTAAATACTACAATAACGGTCATGAGAAAAATTAAAGAACTATTTGGAATATGTACATTTTCAGTGGCTTTAACCTCGGACATATGGAGTGGTCGTGCTAGGGAGGATTATTTTAGTATAGTTACTTATTACATAAATAATGATTGGGTATTGGAAAAGAGAATAATAGGTTTTAAATTGATAGATGTAGCACATACAGGTGAGAATATAGCTGAATGTATTATCAAAGTTGCAGAAGATTTTGGTCTTGCAAACAAAATTTTTTCAATTACTGGACAATGCTATAGTAAACTCTATAGCAATGGATATTCTCACTCCCTTATTTGGTATATATGCCGATTCCTTCTTGCTACATCAGCAATGCGCCTATCATATTATTAATCTTATAGTTAAAATTCGTTTGAAAAGGTTAGATCCATATCTTCAAGCTTTTTGCAATGCAATTTCTTTCATAAATAATTCTAACCAACGTATTGCAGCATATAAGAACTACTGTATTATGATGGGTGTACGTCCATGAAAGTTTGCTATGGACATACCGGTGAGGTGGAACTCAACTTATCTCATGCTACAAAATCTTTTCCCATACAAATCCACTTTTATGTTTTCATATACATGCACTATCACAACCATACCGATAGCACACTGCTGATTGAGAACCATTGGTATGTTGCTGAGAAGCTATTACCATTTCTCAAACTTTGTTATGAATCAATTGGTGCTTTATCCAGAGTGTGTTGTTGTAGGATCAAGGATACCGACTAGAGGGGGGGTGAATAGGAGGTTTTTAAAATTTTCTTGTTCACTTGATTAATTCTTTACAATTTAAATGACAAGAATGTAAAGCAATTAATCCTATGCAATTCTAATTAACAATATAGCAAACTTAGCTCTAAATAATCAAATGATCACAAGGATGTAAATAAGTAAGAGTTAAGAACAAACGAACACAACCGATGTTTTACCGTGGTGATCGGAAACTTGCCGGTTTCCCCTAATCCATGTTGAGGTTAGCCCAGACGAATCGGACCAGCTCCACGAATTGAGCCAAACACCTCGATCACTAATGTAGCTCTTCCCCGCTCCGGGTAGGTGAGCTCCAACCTTCACAAATTGCCGGGTCTTCTCACAAGCTTCTTGAGAAGATCACCAAGCCAAACTTCGCCCGATCGTCCAAGTGCCGGCAAGCACTAAGAGTAATAGACCTTGGGCTTCACTTGAATGCAATTCTTGTGCTAAGTGGATCAACAAATAAAAATCTTGCACTAATTGCAAAACCACCTCAATTTAATGCTCAATGTGAGAAAGTGGGTGGCATGAATGCTCTTGGGCTCAAGGAATATGCAATGAGTCTCTAAACATGGCCCTTGTGCAGTGGTGGGGGTATTTATAGCCTCCACCAACCAAAACTAGCCGTTTGACACAATTTCCAGAAAAAAAATTCTGGTCGAGCGGTACTACCGCCCTCAAATCTTCGCGCCAGAACGGTAATGTCAGAGCTCTGCAGTGACCGTTGGATTTGGTGACGCGGTACTACCGCCGTTGAAATTTGCGGTACTACCGCTCACCGGTAGTTCCGCAAAGTCGGCGCGGTACTACTGCTCCAGCCAAACTCCAAAAGGTCCCAATTTTGGCGCTCTCTGGAAAAAATGATCCGCTCTTGAGGCCGGAGCTTCCGGACTCCGGAAGTACCGCTCTAGACAGCGAAACTACCGCACACAGCGGTAGTTCCGGCGTTGAAATCGCCGGTACTTCCGCTCCAAGAAAATCCAGACTTCATCCGGAGGGTGCTCTCTGGAAAAATTAATCCGCTCTCCCTCCGGATCTTCTGGGCTCCGGAAGTACCGCTTGGTGTGGTAGTTTCGGCGTTTAAGTGGCCGGTACTTCCGTTCCCGCAAGAGCTCAAGTGCATCCGCGGGTGCTCTCTAGAAAAATTGATCCGCTCAAGAAACGGATCTTTCGCTTGCCGGTACTACCGCATTTGGGCGCGAACTACCGGACGTAGTTCTGACGTTCAAAACTGCGGTACTATCGCTCTTCCAAACAGAGCACATATTTTGTTTTAAAACTGATTTTTGATGGATGCAAGTTTCTAATGTTGATGCATATGACACAAGAAATGTGTTTTCAAGCTATTTGCCAAGATCTCTCTTGATGGTACGATCATCTATCCTATAATCCGGTCTTCCACCATTCACCTAAGACCGGTAAAAAATAAAACGAGATCTTATGCTAAGTATACATTTGTCTTGAATCAATTTGGTCTTCACATACATCCTTTGGCTTGCATCTTGTTGCTCATATATAGACTAACCCTTTGCATGCTCATAAAATACGTTAGTCCCATATTCACATAATTTCATTAATTACCAAAACCATTTTTAGGGGCCTAGATGCTTTCAGTTGTCCAACATGTCCGTTAATTGTTCATCATATTCTTGCTATTGCCATTCACTTGAATTGTTTTTGAAAATGATGCCCTGTTATGAGAAACTATGTACACTATGAAAATAAAATATTTAAAATATTAGGAAGAGATTCCATATTTATATGTATTTACATTTATTTTAGATCCAAGAGCTAAAATTTAAGGTTTCACTAATGTTCTCAAAATTATAGGTGATTTTATAGGGCTAGATTATTCTAATTATTTTACATCTGTTTGTTTACAACTGTCTGAAGTTTACCAGAAATATGAGCATAAGTTTCAGGGAGCTCGCTTGTAACGACCTCCACCGGAACCTAGTACAGGTAAGAAGACAAATATGTGAGTCACCATCTTTTCCTCCAGAAGATCCTCTACATCTTCAAGTAGTGGAGATGGGGCAATCTATGCTAAGACCCGCGGGGAACTATCAGTCTTCCTGAACAGTGATCCCATGCCATTTGGTACAGAGAACTTCAACATTTTGGACTGGTGACGCAAGCACAATCTAACATATCCGGTGCTATCCATATTAGCATGGGTTGTGTTAATCGCTCTTGTCTCGATGGTTTCTTCCGAGTCTACTTTTAGTGTTTCCAGAAGAATATTGGAGAGAAGTACAAGACTCATGAGTGAGATGGTGAAAGTACTTCTCACAGTGAAAAATTAGGAACAAACTGATGCGCATGCCCAACATAGTGTGGTGGATACAGAGTTGGAACACACGTTCAGCAATCTGTATCTAGATGGCGATGAAGGCAGTCAGGATGCTGATTATGATTCTTAGAGCATCCATGTATATATTATATTTTTATGCTTTTCCACCAATAATGCTGAGCTACAGGCTGTACTCTTTTTTCTTTACCAATGTTTTCTCGAGTTGAGTTTTTATGACTGGTGAAACATGGTCATCAATCAAAACATGTGTTGGCCTATAAATTACTAATGTTCCAACTAGTGACATCTGACGAGGGATCTTTTTAGAATGATATTATATAACAAATAAAGAGTTTCGCCAATAAATCACATACTTGTTAATCTTTATAAATGATAATCCATTTAAGAATCATAGCAACATTTATTCAATAGATTATAAACATAGAAGTGATATAATCATTTTTAAAATTACCTCTAAAGTATATATTATGATTGGCTTTAGAGCGTATCACTGACAACTCGCTCGCTCATGTGGCATTTATTGAACCAACAAAACAAAGGCTGGGTTTTTTGGGCTTGTTGCTTGTGCCTTTTGGTTTTTACTATAGTAACTAGCTTTTAAACGGTGTATCTTTTCAAGACAGGGTCTATAAATTAATTGTAATAGATATTGTACTGACTTTAGCTATACCGGTCAAATCACATGTGACTATATCTCTCTTCATACGCTTTCTCTCACGAAAATCAAAATTCAAAAGTTATAAACCAAAGCTCAAAAAATCCCATCTGAAGACGTGCAAAAGCAACAGGTTTAATGATAACGTGGTGGGACACGGTTCAGCGACCACATGGTCAAACTCAGAGGATACCATACCACTAAGCAAGCATATAATTATCATCATTGTGTAGGTCAAGGCCAGTATATATGTGGGTCTGTCTATGCATCATTCAAAAAAATTAACTGATTTCATCTACAAAATTATTCGCGTTTTGGACCGTTAGATCGGATCTAGATCATATATTACTATGTTAGTAGTAAAGCTACTGCATGTATGCCCCCACAAAGGCCCTGTTTGGATACGCTTATCTGAGAATCGATTTTAATCTAATCATGATTTTCTGATAAGTCGCGATCTGAAGAATCTGCAGTCTGAAGAATCGTCGCGGTGGAAGAAATGACCCCTCGGGCTCGCGGTACAGGATTTTGGATTCCCAGTGCAAATGCCGATCGTTCTCACCGCGGCGGTTGAAAGAATCGAAAAATAATCAAAGCGTTTGGGTGGGATTCTCGCTTAATTCTACCTAGAATCGGATTTTAAGCGTATCCAAACAGGGTCAAAGTCACCACAAGCAATTATCCATTCTCCTCTAGAAACCCCAGTAGACAGAAGGAAATATTAGGTACCAACTACTTGGTAGCCATGTATGCCTGCGGCCATGTGCAGCTTAATTAACACCTCTTCTCTCGCCAATGAGCAAAACATCTCATCTCATGTCAGTAATAGTATATAACTAGTGGTTATACTGGCAATGCATGCTTAGCTAGCTTGCACATTGTGACAATTAATATTGGATACCTAATCTCTCTGATCATCAGGCCTGTCTGTAAAATGAGGAATACAGAATACTCCAAATAAAAGTATGAGTATATTCTTTTAGAAACATGTGTGTGTGTGTGTAGACGCACGCGTATGTTTGGATGACATTATTGTATTAAACATTAGACCTTTGTAATTTCATTATTTTTTATGGAAAAAGCTCTACAAGTTTAATCAATCATGCAACTGTTCATTCCATAGAATACGTGTTAGGCCCATCAAAAGGCTTTGTGTGCACGGCTCCCTTTTCCTTTCTGGCTTTGATTTTTTTTTCTTTGGGAGTTTTTTCATCTTCTTTTACTGCTGCTAGGGTATGTGCATGGACACCTTTATTTGATTGTCTTCGAAGTTAAGGTTGTTCGAAAAGATGTTAATTATTGCACGTAGAGCTAGCTAGGATCATCTGGAACTTTCTCCCGCTACAAAAAGGAGCTAGTGTAACAAAAAAAGGAGGGAAGAAAGTTAATTAGCTAAACGTTTGGACTCTGAATTGGCAGGCAGTTACACTAACCCTATTTATTTGGACTCGGAAAGTTTTAGAGAAGTTGGAACTGTGCCATGCAGTTACAGTGAGGATTTCCTACCTCATTCTAAAGCTTAACCACTGCATATCATGGAAGAAAGAACCGTTCCATGCACGGACGAGAGAAGGAAGAATCTAGCAGCCTCAAGAAATCAAACCAAATCGAACCCCGTGGGTTGCTTTTGATTCTACGGATCGAGGAGTTGGTCGAGGATTTTAATTCTGTGACCTCGCGCGCACTGGTTTGCACGTGGTTAGTAAAAATTTCCTCGCAACATTCATTATTCAGTCAAGATCTTTTTCGTCAGAATGTTTCTTCAGATTTCGTACGTGTTACCTGCAGTTGCATCGGCTTCCAAAACAATTAGCAGCTCTTACATCTCATCCTCTCAATTTTATCCGCATATAACAATGTATACGGCTTGGCGCATGGCATGGGTGATTCTTCACGAAGTCGTTACGAACAGTAGTTAGCAGTGCTCTCATTTACATTGAGACGCACATACACACAATATTGTGATGGTAGTACAGTAGTAAACTACACTGTAGTAGTGCAAGATTCACCGAGAAGATTCGCAGTAGCAAGACGACGAAACAAGCAGAGAGGACAGCTACATTACGGCGCCGTTTTTTTCGGCTTTTAAAAGCTGTTTTTCGACTTTTCTACAGTAACTAGCTTTTAAACAAAATATTTTTTTTAAAATAGGGTCTACTAGTTAATTGTAGTACATACTTTACTGACTTCATTTCTATTGGCAAAAAACACACGTGAGTTTCTGTTACTCTGTAATCTCACGTATAAACAGTCCAAAAGCCACAAGCCGCAATCAAAAGCCACAAGCCGCAGCCAAAAAGAACATGCCCTACTCCATGCCATGGGAGTCGCATCGCATGGCGTGTGTGTGTGGGGTGGTGTCAACTGCTAGCGAGCTGCACTTTGGAACCCCCCCCCCCCAATGGGCTGACGTCAGCAGTTTCCATAAAAGTCCTACTTAGCAAAAATCTCATGTGGAGGAACTGAGAGAGGACATAGAGGAGAGCAATGTTTCATATAAAAATAGCTTTTTTGGGAGAACCAACACGCACAGAAATGGCTTAACACTGCACTAAGGGGATTGGATGTTGAACGTATTTTTCGTTGCGCCGCACATCCCCCCGCCCCCTCACCACCGCCCTCACCACCTCCCTGCTTCACCATTGTCTCCATCCAACCAGGTCCTCCCTGCTCGCCACCTCCCTCCCCCTCTTATCCACCGACTCTCTCCCTCCTCGCCACCTCCCTCTCTCCACACCTTTGCTCCGCCGCACAGCATCTCTCCCCCTTCCTCCGTTGCCGGCCTTCCTCTACCACTGCCGTCCTTCTTCGTTTGCCGTCGTCATCCCTCCCCATTCCTTCGCCACCACCCTCCCTTCCCCCCTTCTTCCATCGCCGTCCATCCTCCTTTCCAACGCCGTCCTCACTAGCTCCCCTTCCTCTGCCGCCGCCCTACCCAGTGGCGGATCTACAGGGTATGCCGGGTGGGCCCCGGCATACCCTGTGGCGGTGGGACCCAGCCGAAGTACCCTGTGGCGTCGCTCGATCGGTCGATCCGATTCCTTAGGGAGACGGCTCCAATTCCTCAGCGAGACGGACACGGTTCCAATTCCTCAGCGGCTCAGCGAGACGGACAGACGGTTCGCCTTCGCGGCTTCGCCTCGCCTGCCGCCGCACGCGTGACGCGCCGCTCGATCCTCAGCGAGACGGTTCACCTTCTCCTCGCCTGCCGCACGCGTGACGCGCCGCTCCGCTCGATCCTCAGCCCTCAGGCCTCAGCGTTCCAATCGTCGTTCGCTCGTTCCGTCGTTCGCCGCCGCCGCATGAGAGACTCGTCACTCGTCAGGCAAATCAATCAGGTAAATCATGAATCCCAAGAGAAAGAAAAGGCAGAGCAAGAATACATTACACGCATGCAACAAATACCAAGGGAGAGATCCATATTCCATACATGCATAAACGTGGCCGAAGAGAGAGAAAGGAGATGATATGATTACGTGAAGCTTTGCAGGAAAAGGTCCATACGCATGCAACAAATGCCCACGGCCTGCATGCTGTCTATGTTGATAGAGATTACCAGCACAAGGCATGTGTGCTTTCCTGCGGCCATGTAATTAGTTGGATCATTAACTTGGTCATTTGCTTAGGAGTTTATGAGTCTGAGACAAACTTGTTTAATTAAGTCTGAACTGCTAGACATAAGCTAGATGAATACGTTCCAGTCATTTTTTTTTTGTTCTAGATAAAACCATAAGAACATAGTCACAGATCTTGAAGATCTTGCATAATTGCATTACTTCTATAACACAAACATGAAACATATGGCCAAGAAAAGTTCTGGCATTCAAATTTCAAAATGATATATAATATTCTTTATTCTCTTGCAGGGCCGGAGCAATTGTTTTTTTGGAATTGTTCAGTTATGAAGAGAAGCGGAGACATTGCATCTCTTTTTCAGAAACCAAACAAATGATGATCACTTCAGAAGAGAAGTATATATTGGTGTCATTGATCAAATTAGCCAAGAGCTTGATAATCGGTTTGATGAGGTTAATATGGAGTTGCTCTCTTGTATGTCGGCCTTCAATCCTTCCAACTCATTTGCTTCTTTCGATGCACAGAAGGTACGTAGACTAGCTGAGTTCTACCATAAAGAGTTCTCAAGCAATTATTTGCTAAAACTTGAATTGCAACTTGGTAATTATATTGATGACATGAGACAAGCTGATAGCTTCAAAGATCTAGACAATCTTGTTGATCTCTCAGTTAAGCGTGTTGAAACAAAGAGGTATAAAGTGTATGATATGATTTACATGCTTCTCAAATTGGTTTTGCTTCTACCAGTGGCAACAGCAAGTGTTGAAAGGGTATTTTTTGCAAGGGTTTTAGTGAAAACAAAGTTAAGAAATAAGATGAGTGAAAATCTTTTGGATGATTGTCTAGTCACATTCATTGAGCGGGATATTTTCTTTGAAGTGGATGAAGATGATATAATCGAGACTTTCATGTCCTTTAGAAAGCGTAGGCCAAAAAAATCAGATAAGTAGTATTGTAAGTCTCTTTTATGTATATTTGAGACTATTAGTGTGGTGTTTGAACTATTTATATTGTAATTTGTGCAAGTTTCCAACTTAATCCTTGAATTTAAGACTTATCATATTATTTAGTGCATGTATACCGAATTACGGTGCAAAATTTACAATTACTTACCGAATTGGCAAATGATTTTACCGAATTGCATATAAAAATTTTGGTGCGACGTACCCTTTGATAAAATCCTGGATCCACCACTGACCCTACCTCCCTCTTCCTCGGCCACCCTCCCCCTCCCCTCATCTGCCTCGACCACTGCCACTGATTTCATCTGCTAAATTGGCCTCGACCGCTACAGGCACCCTCCCCTCCGTCGGCCCCACCATCGGCTGCCTCTAGCGATTCCACCACCCCCAGCGTCGGTGGCCTCCACCGACTCAAGCGCCACCCTCGAGTCCACGTCCAGTCGTCTACACCAACAAAATTTTCTATTTTGTTGGTGTTCCTGAAAGCTATGTTCCATTCCCGTCACCACCAACCTGTCTTCACGAATGGATTCTCATCCACTCGCCGGTTTCATGAACTGAGCATGAAGCAAGGGAATTTCCAGGAGTCTTTCTTAGCTTATGGTAATGACGTATGTACTTAATTACTGCCACAGTACTAAGGTATCATCTATTATAAGATTTTGTAAATTGTGGGTTTTACAACCAATCAGAATAAAAATTGCTTGCTACTCAAAGTGAAGCATCACCCCCTCCCTTCCAATAACTCAGGAGCTTTTTATACTACAACTTTGTAATTGACTTCCTTTAAGGAAAAAATATTTGAGGACTTGATTCCTGATTAGTACACAAATCTGAGCAAAATCTCAGTCATGCTTTGATGCTTACAGTGCTAGTTACATATGACATGTGACATTACAGTGTTAATCATGCTCTATTTCCCTCTTGTCGGCTAATGATGCAATTTCCAAAAGCTTTCGGTGTATCAAAAATGCTGGCGGGAATCTGCAGCTATTGCTGTCACTATCTTATTGTTGAACTTGAATGGCTTCATGTGCTTATATTTCCTTTGTTATAGTGCACTCAATGAGAATTTTATGGTATAGTGTTAAGAATGCTTGATTTCTTTGTATGGTTCACTAATGGAAATATTCCATTTCTCTTTATCGCTTGGTTACCAAATAGCCTCACTCTCTATGGGACTATATGTCTAGGGGTGGATATCGAGCCAACTCCTCGTCTTATCGAGCTTTTCCTAAAAATGACACAGTTTGATTTAATATCATTTTACATATAATTTAAAAGTATTTTTAGAAACGAGCTAACGAGCCGAGCCGAGCTTGAATAAAATTCAAATTCATTTGAAATCAACTCATTTTAATGTTTAACCAATTAACAAGTATAATTGAAGTAATTTTGAACCGAGCCAACGAGCCCTACTAACGAGCTTTTTTTCCACCCCTATATATGTCTATATGCCACTCAACGAAAAATTGCAAACTGCATAAGACTTGCATATTAAGGTGTTGCTTCTATCCATGCTAAACAAAATGGAACACAAATCTTGCAGTAGTTATGCTAAATCAGGATATCAGCCCCTTGTTTAATCGTATATGATTGGACAATTAACTACAGTTTTGTTTTTTGAATTGTAGAAGTATGTTCCATATCTATGATCAAGTCTGCTACTTATTTGGCTTTTTTGTGTAGTTGCTAAATATTTTGGCTGCAGTGAGTTGCATGCTGGTGGTGCACAACGGAGGCAAGCATCAACAATCAATTAGGCTTAGTTTGAGTGACGTTGTTTTGTAACTTCTTTCTTCGATTAGTATGCCATTTTACTATGTAATTTATTTTCACTACTATAAAAGAGGCTAAATTGGACACTTACATCATAAACGGTTCATAGGAACCGTCTGTGCTGTAAATATCACAGACGGTTTATATGAATAGCCGTCTGTGGTATTTTCACAGAAGGTTATTTATACGAATCGTCTGTGATAATACGAGACATTATAGACGGTTCTTATCAAGAACCGTCTGTGATAATGAAGTTATCACAGACGGATTGTATTAAAAACCGTCTATGATATGTTTTCCGCCCCGTAATCTCCTAAAATTTCATAATCTCTTACCTGAGTCTGAGTAGGATTTAGTTTTGAGACACATTTAGTAAAACGGGCATAACTTTTGCATACGGTGTCTATTTTCGACGTTTTTGTACTCATTAGAAAGTAACGACGAGCCCAATTAAAAAAATGACCGCTTGTGCTAGTCGCCCTCTAAGACCCTCAAAATCAGACATCTTTAGCCCCAAATTTGCATTTTAAGTTTTCAGTTTCTGTTTTTGCTAAAAAAAATTATCTTCCCTTCGGAGTTGGGTTTTCTCCTTAACTGTAAAGTTGTAGACTCGTTGAAACCTTTCAAACGAGTATATATAAGCCATATGAAATTTTGCTATTTTATCTTTTGAGACTAGCTATTTATATTGTACCGATATATTATCTTTGTGACGCCATTATCACAGACTGTTTTTGTTATGAACCGTCTATGATATCTCCTGTTATCATAGATGATTTTTGTTATGAACCGTCTGTGATGTCTCTATCATAGACGGTGTGTAATCCGAACCGTCTGTGATGTCCCGCCACGTCACTGATTCGTGGCATATCCTTCAGGATCCCGATCTCACCCGTCCATTCTCTCCGCATCGAACGATAGGCATTCTTTCTCTTTAGTAATTTGCTGTTGCAAATCTTTGTCAATTTTTTTTATTTTTGCTAAGTACAATTCTTAATTCATTCCAAGCATTCATGTTAGTATGTGCTCACCACTATTTTCGTGTTCTTTGTGCCTCCTAAGATATTTCTAGTCCCTCAGTCCATCAGTAGCTAAAAACTCTTCTTGTTATTATATCTAAAAAGCTTACAACAAAAGCAATACACTTTGTCAACATGTTTAATATAAACTAACACTACTATAAAAAGAGTCATCACAAACGGTTCGGAACTATCAACACAAACGATTTTTTAAACTATCTGAATTTATGCGTTAGTGATAATCGAAGGTTATCACAGACAGTTTGTGAGATGTCTGTAATAAATACAACACAGACGGTTTATAACGAGAACCATCTGTAAAGAACACTATCACAGATGGCTCAAACCAAAAATCGTTTGTGATACTCGCACATCACAGACGATTATAACTACCAACCATCTGTGATGGGCGAGTATCACAGACAATTGGTATATAGAACCATTTGTGATACTTCCCCGTCACAGTTCATCGTTGGTATAAATATGCACCTCTGACAGTTGATCGTTGCTCGTCCCAGTCACTCCTCGCAAAAGGTCATTGTCGTGGTCATTGCTGAAAATTAGGAGTGCGTAACGCATTAGTTCGAGAAGCCAGTGCATAGCTCAAAATTGGCAATGCTAATTTCTTCTCTGGAAAGATAGGTAATTTTTTATCGTATGCTTTCAACGTTATTCCCGTAATCGTAGTTAATTAGTGTTATTTAGTTAGTCGTGATTAGTGTAGTTTGTATTACGAAGTAAGTATGTCGTAATAATTTAGACATAGTTTCTACTATTTTTGTGTACATACGGTACCCATAATTTGTTAGTTCGGAGTAAGTAATGAGTTAGTGTTAAGGACGATGGTAATGAATGGCTCGTCATTTTTTCGGATGAGTAATCAAATTATCGGTAAGTAGTGAAGTATTTACGTATACATGTAATCACTGACTTGTAGTATGTTGTTGTCATTATGAATATTCGCACTAATATTCCGTCTGTCCCATTTGTTGCAAGGTACTCTCAAAACTAATAGTGCGTAGCTAATTATTTGGAGAAGACAGTGTATAAGTCATTGAGGACGTAGCAGTGCTAATTAGTTCTCTTGAAAGACAGGTATTTTTATAGCATACTTTCAACGTTACTCCCGTAGTTGTAGTCATAATTACTGTTATTTAGTTAGTCATAATTAATGTAGTTTGTATTATAAAGTAATTATTAATGTTCGCACGGAGGAGGGATTCGTGGGCTGGACAAGCGCTACGTCCCAATCATGCGGGCCACGGGCTTGTTGCCCTTTGCGATGCTGGTCTTCACCAAGCACGAGTTCACCATCGACAGCAGCCTGCTCGCGACACTGGTGGACAGGCGAAGGCCTGAAACGTACACATTCCACTTTTGTTTGGGGTGAGATGACGGTCACTCTGAAGAACATCGTGTTCTTGATCGATCTCTCTCTCGGGGGTGACGCACTTATTCCAGCCCCTGCACCAGCCGGCTGGAAGGAGAGGCTGACGGACCAGCTCGGATGGCCTATCCCGGAGAGTGCACGTGCATCCCTCGCATGTGGCATAACAAGTTCAGTGTGTGCCCGCAGGTTGCACCGCCGGAGGTCGTCGGGACCACAAAAAATTTCTAAAAAATTATATAATAACTATTACTATATCAAGAGGCTTCATATAAATTTTTGTAATTTTTGGAGCTCGTTTACTATATGTAAAAACTCGTAAAAATATCAAAATTGTATGAATTTTTTAGCAACATTCGCAATGGGTAAAATATCTAAAAATTACACTGCGAGGTACGTTGTGTCAGGAGGCTGTACATAATTTTTTGAACTCATTTCATATATTTAAAAATTCAAACAAACAGTAAACAAAAAAATTAGGGCAGGTAATTAAGCCGGTTTAATTACCTGCCGCCCCTTCACTGGACGGCAGGCACCTCCCGGGCGGTAGGTTGTCTGCCGTACAATGAGGGGGCGACAGGCGCCTGCCGCCGGTGGCAGCGCCGCATGTTACCTCGCGGGTGCTACCGTCCGCGCCTAGATGGTAGAAACGTTATTTTTGTTAATATGCTCGACTATTTTTGTAAATACGATGCGAAACAATGTCAAAAGTGACTTTGGGTCCGTGTTGCCCACCCTGGCTGCACTGTACTGTAGACGTACTGTGTGTGGGTGGAGAGAGAGCGCGCGCGCTCTTGTCCGTGCTGTACTGTTCCGCGACGCGGAGATCCCGTGCGCTTTATTCGCGCCTTCTAGTATTTATACTCAACTTGCATTGTGTGTAGATACGCGTCGTAGCTTTGCTTTGCTTTGCTTGCATTCTAGTACTTGCATTTAATGAAACGCTAGGCGAGGCACAGGTACAGCACAGCTGAGAGCAGCCGCCAAAGGTAGCTCGAGCTATAAGGTGGCCTCTTCTCTTCCTCTGCTTCGCTTCACTGCGGTTCACTCGCTGCTTCCAGATCCAGTGTGGCCGGCAGCCATGCCAAGAATGCTGCCTGCTTCCTCTTCTTCGCCTAGTTTGCCTGTGGCCCTGGCATGCCTGCTCGTCGTGCTCGCCGGCGCCGATGACCCCTACCGCTTCTTCACCTGGAGAGTGACCTATGGTCCCATCAACCCGCTCGGCACCACCCAGCAGGTATGCCGCTACTTTTGTGGATGCCTAGCTCCCGGCATTTCTCATCTTTGGGTGCTTCCCAACTGCCAAATGCTGCTCAGGATTCTTGCCATATATCGTGCCCAAACAAAGCTGCCACCGCTTTCCACTTTTGCTTCACCCCTTTTTTACAATCTACTTGCAAAGTTGGCTATGCTCGCCCTGATCAATTCGGCTTCGGCTTCTGGCTTCTGACTTATTTTTCACTATTCATAAGTTTTGTCTTTTTCTGAACTTTTGGTTTTTTATTGAGCTTTTTTGGCCTTGATCAATTCGACTTCGACTTCTGGCTTCTGACAGTGCGCAGTCAGGATGCAGAATTAGGTTTTTCTTCTTGCAAGTGTAGTTTTTCGTCCCCATCTTGGTATGCTGCTTCTCAGGGTCTAATTAACTTGGCATTTGTTTCCGATTGATGTTGCTTGAAGGGCATCCTGATCAATGGCCAGTTCCCTGGCCCTCGCATCGACTGCGTCACCAACGACAACATCATCGTCAACGTCATCAACCACCTCGACGAGCCATTCCTCGTCACATGGTACGGCCTCCTCCTCCCCTGGCTCCTCATGGCTCTCTTTCTTGGCTCACACACACTGTTTGTGCGTGTGCAACTGCAAACGCGAATGCAGGAACGGGATCAAGCAGCGCAAGAACTCATGGCAGGACGGCGTGCTGGGCACCAACTGCCCCATCCCGCCGGGCGGCAACTACACCTACAGGTTCCAGACCAAGGACCAGATCGGCACCTTCACCTACTTCCCCTCCGTCGCTTTGCACCGCGCCGGCGGCGGCTTCGGCGCCCTCAACGTCTACCAGCGCCCCTTCATCCCCGTCCCCTACCCGCCGCCCGCCGGCGACTTCACCCTCCTCGTCGGCGACTGGTACAGGGCCGGGCACAAGCAGTTGAGGCGGACCCTCGACTCGGGAGCCTCCCTCCCGTTCCCTGATGGCCTTCTCATCAACGGCATGCAGTCTGCAACCTTCGTCGGCGACCAAGGTAGGTATATTCTTGATTCTGAAATCTGAAACCACATTTGATCCGATGAACACGAGTGAAATGGTTGGTTTCGATGTCCGAAATTAGCAATGCTGCTGCAAATTGTTGGCTTTTTTCAGGGAAGACGTACCTGTTCAGGGTCTCCAATGTCGGTTTGAAGACGTCCATCAACGTCAGAATCCAGAGCCATTCTCTGAAGCTCGTCGAGGTCGAAGGCACACACCCGGTGCAGAACGTCTACGACTCCCTCGACGTGCACGTCGGCCAGTCCGTGGCGTTCCTGGTCACCCTCGACAAGCCGCCGCGGGACTACGCCGTCGTCGCGTCGACGCGGTTCAACCCGACCGCGCTGACGGCGATTGGGACACTGCATTACAGCAGCGCCACCTCCAGGGCACCCGGCCCGGTCCCGGCAGGGCCACCGGAGCAGCCCGAGTGGTCCATGAACCAGGCGAGGTCGTTCCGGTGGAACCTGACGGCCAGCGCGGCGCGGCCCAACCCCCAGGGGTCGTTCCACTACGGGACGATTCGGACGTCGAGGACCTTGGTCTTTGCCAACTCTGCTCCTCTGATCGCTGGGCAGAAGCGGTACGCGGTGAACAGCGTCTCCTTCGTCGTCCCCGACACGCCCCTGAAGCTCGTGGACAATTTCAACATCGCCAATGTGATCGCTTGGGACAGCATCCCGGCGAGGCCTGACGGCCGGGCGCCCCGGGTGGGGACGCCGGTGGTCAGGCTCAACCTCCACGAGTTCATCGAGGTCGTGTTCCAGAATACCCAGAGCGAAATGCAGTCCTGGCATCTTGATGGATACGATTTCTGGGTTGTCGGGTAAGCTACAATTTTCAGTAGTGCCTGAAACTTATGCTCCTCATTTCTCGCATGAAGATTCACATGACAAGCATTGATTCACCTTTGATCTTCTCACTGAATTCAGGTACGGCAATGGCCAGTGGACCGAGAATCAGCGCACGAGCTACAACTTGGTCGACGCACAAGCAAGGCATACAGTTCAGGTATGGCCTAATGAATGTCATGAGATTCTTTGCATCATCAAGTTCAGAGTAATTCAAGAACCAAATCTGAACATTGATGAGATGAGGCTGAACTTGAGTGAAACCCTCAATTCAGGTGTACCCGAACGGGTGGTCGGCGATCTTGGTGTCGCTGGACAACCAAGGGATGTGGAACCTGAGGTCGGCGAACTGGGACCGGCAATACCTCGGCCAGCAGCTGTACCTGAGAGTCTGGACAGCGGAGAAGAGCTTCTCAAACGAGTACAGCATCTCGACGAACGCCTTACTCTGCGGCAGAGCCGTTGGCTTTCCACACTGAGAAGATTCAGCATATATAGTTCGATTTGTCGTCGCCTGGTATATGTCTAGTAGAATAAATCACACTACTACAGCCTAAAATCAAGATGAGAATTACGCTTTCAGATATATGTATTGTAGCTAAAACTGATGTACTACTATTCTTTGATGATGTCAGTATTTTTCTCTCCTTGTGTTTGGCCTGTGCACAAGGCCACAGGCTCCATCTCAATGGTGTTCAGTGCTCTCGTTTCCAGTGTGTTGTCCAATGTGATGCTTTAGAGTTCGTCTATGCGGCAACTGTTCTAATGTTAATGGTGCCGTTTGTTAGTCATGATCAGAGGACCTCCATTTCAAGCCTTATGATTTCTCTACCTACCTCGTCTAACTCAAAATATGATCAGATCGTATCTGCATTTTAGCCTACCAGCTGCGTCAGCAAACTTAGCCGTAACTTTAATATTTCCATTTTCAAGTGTATGCCTGAAATTGCTGAAACTATTACTTGCGCAAACCTTGTTCAAGAAACGAAACTGAAGCATCAATCCATTTTTCAGAAGATGTAGATAAAGAACACGACAGATTGAATAGATCGTCAGTTGCAAGTGGCTCATTAACTCAGATGAGCCAAATGCAAACCTGGAATATCGATCTTGGGTCACAATCACGAATAATTCAATGAACATAAACATACTGACCACGATGACTTCCTCTTTTCATCAACTGCCCAACTGAAAGCAAACTTCATCAGCTCCAAAAGTTGCCAGCAGCAGCAGACTCGAAGTTAATGGATGGACCACTGTGTCCTCACAGACAGTGGCAATCTGCCGCTAGAATGACCCGAAAAGATACAAATGCATGAAACGTAACCATGATATAGATGAACATTCACACTTATATGGGTCATCTAATCTGAATGTGCACAATATTGGGTCAGATTGTCCACAAAGGAAATAGCATGATAATATAATAGATCAATAACTTTCTAGGTGTAGCCAGCGAATTTGAAGTCACAACAAGTTGAATCAAACTAAATTTAGGTAGGATAACACAGCGCATATGAAATTGCAGTGTTTTAATTTCATATATCCATTTTATTGAGCATAGATATTTTGGGACAAAAGGAATCATTTCATTCCCACCTTTCATTGCAAGCTAAATTTCTGGAACCTCCAGTACGAAGAGAGTAGGATGATGCAGGGGTTACCAGCTTACAAACAAGCCAATATAACTTGACACCAACGGGCCGGATTCTGTATAGGTTCATTGGGCACTGTCTATTTAGTCTATTAGCCTGAATGGATTGTGCCATATTAGTTCATGAGCTAAGGCAGTGGCTCAGTTACGGTCTAGCGGGCGTTCGTGCTATACCAGACCATGGTGCGCCCGTTTAGTCCACGAGCCACGTAGACATGCTCCGAAAACTTTGAAAAAAAAATGTAATGATTCAAACAAATGTGTAGAATTTGAAAACAACAAAATAAATTATAGAAATGTAATAATGGGCTTTATTAATGTTTGTGCCTCTTTTTTAGCTTCTAAAAGCTATTTTTTGGTTTTTCTACATTAACTAGTTTTCAAATAGAATATTTTTTTCAATACGGGATTTACAAATTAATTGTAGTACACACTGTAACGATTTTATTTATATCGGTCAAAACCATATGCGCATTTTTCTTACTCTGTACTTTGCTCTCGCGAACAGCCAAAATCTATAAGCCAAAACCAAAAAGAATAAGCCTTTTAAATGGCTGCATCATTAAAAACTTTGTCAAGTAAAAACTTAACTTAAGAAAACCTTTGGAAAGAAAAAAGAGTACAGGCTCTAGCTCAGCATTAAAAAAAAGGGCGTACCCAGTGCCAAGCTCCCACACTGTGTGGGGTCTAAGGAAGGGGATTTTCTAGCTTAGCATTACAGGTAAAAAAATAGAAAAGGTACAATGTATACATAGATGCTCTAAGAAGCATCGGTGTCATCGGCGTTGTCATCATTATCTACATAGAGATTGTTGAACGTGTGTTCCAACTCCATATTCACCATGTAGTGTTGAGCTCGTGCATTAGTTTGTTTCTAATCTTTCATTGTGAGATGTACTTCCACCATCTTACTCGCAGGACTTGTTATTCTTTCCTCCAATATTCTTCTAGAAAGACTGAAAGCTGACTCGGAAGAAACCGTCGAGACAGGAATGGTTAACACATTCCGTACTAATATGGATAGAACCAAATATGTTAGCTTGTGCTCATGCCACCATTCTAGAATGTTGAAGTCCTCTCTATGGTGACGCACAGGATCGCTGTCCAGAAAGACTGATAATTCTCTGCGAGTCCTAGTATGGATTGCTCCAACACTTGACAATGTAGAACTAGATCTTCCGGAGGATCTTGCTGCACCAAATAAACTTCAAATAATTTTGGTGGAGATCATTGCACATGAACTCCCTAAAACTTATGCTCTTACTTCTAATAAACTTCAAATAATTTAGAACGAACAGCTAAAAAATAGTTGTAATAATCTATCCCTGCAGCCTTACCTAGAAGTGAAAGAATATTAGTGAATCCTACAATTTTAACTCTTGGATCTATAAAAAATGCAAATGCGTATAAGAACGGAATCTCATTCTAATATTTTAAATATTTAGTTTCATAGCACATATAACCTCTTGTAACACTATGTTATTTTCATTAGCTTTAAATGTGTCACAATCGCAGGAATATGATGCACAATTAAAGAAGATGTTAGATAGTACACTCTGTATATAGCAACAATGATTTCGTAAAAGAATTCCAGAAATACTAGTAACAACAACATACCTACATTGCTCAGTCAATAGTGTGTTGCTGACATGGCTGTGATAGTACATGTGGATAAAAACAGAAAATGTGGGTTTATATGGTAAAATATTTTGTAGCATGAAATAAGTTGAGTTCCACCTTACCGGCATGGCTACACCAAACTTTCGTGGATGTACACTCATCGCAATGTAGTAGTTCTTATATGCTACAATTTATTGGTTAGAATTATTTACGAAAGAAATTACATCACGAAAAGATTGAAAATATCAATCCAACATCTTTTTGAAAAGATTCGGCGTATATACTAAATAACATAGTGAGAATATCAATTGTTGTGGAGTTTGCTACAGCATTGTCCAGAGTAATTAAAAAAACTGTTTGTAAGACCAAAATCTTTCACCACTTTGATAATAGATTCTATTATAGTCCCACCCGTATGTGCTACGTCAATTAGTTTAAAGCTTATTATTCTCTTTTTCAATACTCAGTCATCATTTACATGATGAGCGACTACACTAAGATAATCTTTCCTAGACTGACCACTCTATACGTCCGAGGTCAATGCCATCGAAAATATATAGGTTTAAAAGAGTTCTTTAATTTTATCATAACTATTATTGTAGTATTTAACTAAATCTCTAGTCGTATTGGAGGATGTAACCCATTCCGCACAGGAAGTATAGAGACTTCTCCACGAGGATGATGGGCTTCGCTAGGATGTACGACTCCTCCTCGAGGTGGACCGAGCACAGCCCATCCCATGTGCCGATCTTCGACGAGTACATGCACGCCGAAGTGAACTTGACGTAGTCAGTGAAGATGTAGACCACGCGAAAGGGCTCCTCGTGGCAGTTGTGTTGGTCGCAACCGTCTGCCATGGCCGCACAGATAGCCTCCACGTTGGAGAAGCCATTATTGAACTCTGTGGGCGAGGGCACGCACCACAGGTACCCCATGACTGTCTCCCAGATGAGGAGGTTCTGCGGCTTCTTCTCGGTGATGAAGAGAAGGGCTCGATTGTGGTGATAGTCGAGGGCCAACCAGGGATGAGCGTCGGGGTGGGCAGGGAGAAGGCGAAGGCAGTGGTGGGCACAAAGTATGGGAAGCGCTTGTCATTGAGCAGGATGTTTGAGGAATCCTAGCACCGAAGGTGTTTGGTGGAACTCGCAGAAGCGACGGTAGATAGTGCATGGCCAGTTCAGGCATTTAGGGGCACCGCAAATCGCTCAGCACCAGTTGAAATAGCATGAAGGTGCTAGCGCAATTATGTTGCCATGAGTCAAAGCCCACCAATGGTGATTTTTTGGGCTGACAGTCGTCCGGTCGTTTTTGTCCAATGTTCAGGAAGACGCTAGTGATCGGCAAACTAGGGCCTAGCGCCTAGGCCATCTAGGCAGGGTCTAGGCCTTTGACTTTGCCATGGTGTGCTGCGAACGATATCAAGACATATGTGACGTTTGGAGGAAGAATATTATTACTCGGACTAACTTATAATATTGTAAATTTGATAAATGATGATGGACACTTTATTACTTAATGTAAATTCTTAATGTAGATACTTCATGTAAACCTATACATTAAAAATTAAGCAATGCATGTGACTCTTGGTATGTGGACAATATAATCCAATTATTATGCTTCAAACTTCTATGTAAAGTATAAAAGAATGAAAGAAATGACTGTAAGATAATAAGACATAGTCACATAGACCAAATAGCATAAAGATTTTGTTTCACATGTAAAAGAATAATGGATGCAATCAACATAGCAAATTAGCAAAGCATAATATTAATAGCGGTGTAGTAGCATTACCGATTGTTGCAATTTCAAAGCATAGTATTATTTGCTATTTAGCAATCTACATAGCAAATAAAGCAAGGCATAATATTAATGGTAGTATATTAACATGAGCATCACCAATTGTTGCAATTTGCAAAGCATAGTATTAATAGTAAATTAGCATTCACTCGTCACTAATTCACTAAAATCAGCAGAGCATATACGCTCTTGCCTCCCCAGTCGCCTCCTAATCTCCCCAGTCCCCTCCCAAACTCCCATCCGTCTCCGGTCTCCGGCCTCCTCCCCTCCCTATTCCCCCTATCGTGGAGTGCGGCGCCTAGGGCGTCGTGTTCGTCAGCGGTGGCAGCGCTCAGGGTCTCCTCCCCTCCCTATCTCCCATCTGGCACCACCAACGTCATCGAGAGTCAAGACCTCGCCTCCACCACCAACACGATGGAGGGAGGATGGGGAGGAAGAAGATCGGCGTAGCCGCATAGGGGAGACAACGGAGGAAGAAGCTCGGCGAAGGGGAGCGCCACTCAATAGTTGCGCACCCGTGAGCTGAGTGTATCTTGACTGACTTATTACACAACCATGAACTTCACACAACCACGGACTAGGGAGGGGAGGAACACACCTCGGTTGTGGCGCGGCCAAATCCTGCGAGGTGGAAGATGAACGGCAAGTCTGCGGCATGTGGGAATCCTTGGAGGTTGAGGCGGCGCGAAGTGAAACCTCGCCCAACTTGGTACTCTTTTGCAAACCTAGTTGCTCTTAGTTATGAATTGCATTTCCCCCTTCCCTTCTTTATCTCGATGCATACGTGCGCCTAGTCATCCTCGGCATCCATCTAGGTGCCACACCACCACCTCAAGCACCTGCCTGGCCACCGCGCCGAGCCCGCCTCAATCCGCCTTTGACCACCGAGCCACCCACCCAGCCAGCCACATACTGAGGGCCCAAATATTCAATAGGTTCATTGCTCAGGGGAAAAACGACAGATAGGTCAAATAAGCTGAAACGACAGATAGGTTCATTGCTCAGGGGAAAAACGACAGATATTCAATATATCTTCAGTTCCAACCTCCAAGTGGTTTGTGTCAAGCATGAACTGACCAATAGCTCAAATAAGCTGAAACGTAAATCCAAAACATAGTTCCGATGTTGATGCTATTCTCACTCCGTTGTAGTAATCATGATCCTGTGACTTCTATTGACAAACTAATGCTACGGAGGCATGGAGTTCCTCATGACAAGCTAAACTTCAGATTTTGGTGTAGGATGGATCATTGTTGCAGACTTGCAGTGAATAACAACTAACTTATTTTAGCTTCCATCTATGTTCCAAATACCCTTCAGTTTATGCAGCAACAACAACAACAAAGCCTTTTGTCCAAAACAAGTTGGGATAGACTAGGAATGAAACTTTTAGTTTATGCAGCATGCAGTATTTTCTAAGGGGGGTTTTTTTGCTGGGCCAAAAAGGACTGCCACCAATTTTAGAGCAATAAGAAACCGGCACCCTCACGACTCTAGAACACAACTAACCAACTCACGCCATACAACAGATCATGGGCCTGGACGAAGTGAAGCAGACTTTCTGTAGTGGCTTACTGGGAATGAAAATTCCTTTCTGTATTGGCTTACTGGGAATGAAAAGGACAGATTCAGTATATCAATTCCAAGTGGGCTTGCCAAGCATCGAATGAACATTGACTCAAATAAGAAGAAATGTAAACCTGATGCATAGATCTTGGGCCACAATCACGAACAAATAAACAAGAAGAGACATACTACTTGGTGATAAGTTCAAAAGGTTGCATGTCACATTGATGTGTTTGTAATGCAATGTGCCATACAAACTTCAATTCTTCCAGCTTGCTCTTCCTCATGCTTCAGAATTTGTCTACATGGCAAAGTGCCAAGGTGCACTAATATTAATGCTATTCTTATTCCGTTTGTATGTAATCACGATGCACATATACAGCAACTTCAAATAACGATAAGTTCATCACGATGAACATATCCATAGGTTCCTAGTCATATACTCATATCTAGACAACTTCAAGCCTCACGAAGCAAACGATCAATTCTCCCAAACAAAAATTACGTAGGAGGTAACTTGGTGAGCTCAAACCTAACCACAATTTCAATATTCAGTTGAACCTCGTTCAACAAATGATACTGAAATCGAGCCACATTGATTTTTCAGGAAATAAAAAGGACATATTCAATATATGAACTCCAGCATTCCAGGTTGGCTTGCCAAGCATGAAATGACCATTTACTCAAATAACCAGAAATGTAAACCTGACACATAGAACTCGGGCCATGGTCACAAACAATTCAACGAGAAGAGACATTGAGCATGATGTCTTACTCTTTTCTTACTTAAACTGCCCAACAAAACATTTAAAGCAGTAGCTCTGCAAGAAGCCAACAGCAGCAGGTTCATGTTAATGGATGGACCACAGATTCACATATCACTGCATCCTCATGGCGGTGGCAATCTGTCTGTAGCAAGATCTGAAAAGATACAAATTGACAGAAATCATATATCCATAGTTAAAACTTCACACTGACACCTATGAGGTATGAAATTTCAAAACAGTTACAATGAGACAACAGAATAACAGATCAACAAGCTCCTAGTTCTATCTAGTCAATTTCAAGAATGACCCTTAACAAGTCGAACCAAACCAAAACTAGGTAAGAGCAACTCAGTTCATATGAGGTTGCAATCTTCCAATTTCATACATTCACTTTCCGTGAGCACAGGTACCATCATCCACAGTTACATGTCGCTAACAGAAATATCACTTACAGCTTCTGACTGAATATTTATGAATCACAACTACGGGCACAACGATGCTACTACCTGGAATGTAGAAGCTCGTGTAGGGAATGGCAGTGTAGATTCTTCCGTTGCTGGATACCTCCCTGACTCGGGCTGACTTGACCTCAATTGTGAAGATACCAAAATTTGTCCTCACGAAAATGACACAGACGTCCTCTGCAAAACCAATCACATCAGGTGCGGGTGCGGTCGAGAGGGCACCAATGGGGAACATCGTCACGAGCTCGATGGCCCTGCGCTGTGCCCATCGCGCAACTCCGTTGGAGTCCACTTCCCTCGACCACAGGTTGATGCTGTACCCCTGCACGCCGGCGAACCCCAGCCCACCGTCCTCCGCCACCATGAGGGCCGCGCCCCCACGGTACGCGAACGGCGCGTCGATCACAGCCAGTTCCTGCCCGCCCAAGTCGTACTCGAGAATTCTCAAGAATGTACAGATGAAGTAGAGTGTGCTTCCCACAAGGACGCTGGGCTTCATGTCGGCGCAGGCGTCGGGGTGCTCAACGGAGGTCAAATCGCTCCACGCATCAGCCTCCGATGAGTAGACGCAGGCGGACGCGAGCCCCTCGTCACCGGTGGCCACGAAGGCAACCAGGAAGGGGCCGCCGTGGCAGTTGAGGTGGTCGCAGCCGCCCGCGGCGCAGAGCACCGTCGCGTTCCAGTATCTGTGCAGGCAATCCGGCAGGCACAGTCCCCATTGGCCGCCGGTAATGGGGTCCCAGACGGCGAGGTCCATGGTTTCATGAAACAAGAGAAGAGTGTGGAAGAGGACGCGGCCGTGGCGGGAGTCGAGCGCGTACCAGTTGAGGAATTCGGGATGGGGCGGGCAGAAGGCGGAGGTGGGGACGAAGAGGGCGAGGTTGGTGTCGTTGTCGTCCAGGTTGTGGAGGAATCCCAGCACGGGAGGTGGTTGGTGGAACGCGCGGTAGCGGCGGAGGAAGGCGGGGTCGGCGAGGAGGCGGCGCCAGGGCTTGCAGACGAGGGAGGCGCGGACGAGGCAAGCGGGCTCGTCCGGGGGAAGGCGGAGGAGGATCTCGCTGACGAGGTCGTCCATCAATGCCGGCAGCGGCGCCATGATTGCTGCTTGTGCTCGGTGGAGGCGGGGCGGCGAGGGTTTGTTTTGGGTGGGGAAGAGTGCGAGGAGCCGAGGACGAAGATTGGGAGTAATTTTGGGCCGGTTTATGGTCTTTGAATTCTACTTATTTATGAGTATTTAGATAAAAACAGTTGTATGATATTTTAATCAGTATAACTGAATTTGGTATAATGTGTCTACTATAATATACCTGTAGATCCTATCTTAAAAAACATACCTTTTAAAGCTAATTACAATAGCATGAAGTGATAAGCTAGAGTTTGAGTTTGGTTTTTAAGATTTACAATTTATCAATTGCTTTCTTCTACTGACAGTTTGACCGGCATTGTAGCCGCAGTTAGACCAGCCAAGTGGTGGTCAGACCGGCATGAAAGCCGCAATCAAACCGGTCGGCAGTGGTCAAAACGGCCCTGTGCCGGCGGTTTGACTAGTGGTCAGCTACCAATGTGTCCGGCCATGGTGGCGGTCATACCTAGAGATGGCAACGGGCACAAACCCGCTTGGTTTTGCTATCCCAAACCCGTGCCCATGAAAGTTGGACGTGCCCGCTAAAAAACCCATGTCCGTGACGGGTGCAGATTTTTGCCCAGACCCATGCTCACTGGGTTAACGAGTACCCACGGGTCGCCCGTCGGGTCTGCAACAATGGTTAATGGAGAGGAGAAAGAAGTTCACCGGCCATCTTCGTTGGAGCCGGAGGGCAGCGCCATGGCCAAGAGCCTACTGCTGCGATGCGCGTTGGCTGCGGCGTGGGGGCGGCGGGCTAAATTAACTGGAAGGCGAGGCAACGGCGAGGGCATGCGGGAGGACGAGCGTGCGGCAAGAGTGGCGGGAGCAGGAACGGGAGCTGCGGGACGGGAGGGCGAGCGTGGAGATTGCCGGAGACCGAGCACGGAGCGCCAGATGCGCTGTCGCTGCGGCGGCTGTTGAATCGGGGTGGGGACTGGGGAGGAGTGAGTAGTGACCGTGACCGAGTGCTAGCTAGGGTTAGCTGTATGGGTAATGGGGCATTGCCGCATTGGATTTTGGGCTTGGGGCTAAATGGGTAATGGGCTATGGGCTGGGCTGGTTTGCCTGGGAGGCTGGGAGCCTGGGTTTATAACTCCTATGGATCGGGTTTATATTACCCATGGGTTTACGGGTTTGGGTACTATAGGAACGTACTCGAACCCGGCAGACCCGATGGGTTGGGCTTTTTGCCCATTAAGAGACCCATGGGTTAGGAAATTGACTCGGGTCCATGCCCTAATAGAGTAAAAACCCACCGGGTATCGGGTTTCGGGTACCCATTGCCATCTCTAGTCATACCAGGGTTGTAGTGCAACCAGGAAATAGTGAACGGTAGCTATTTTTTGGAGAGTGTATTTGGGGTGACGCGCTCGGGGTGGCGGCGGTCAGATCGACCTTTGGTTGGCGGTCTGATTAGTTGAGGTGCCGACAGTCTGACAGGCCTAGTGGTCGCGGTCAAACCACTCCCCTGTTTTCGGGGTGGAACAGGGCGGTTAGACCGGCCTGGGCTTGGCGGTCTGACCGGTTCTGTTGTAGTGTGAGTTGTTTTAAGCTGAGTTGGTTGAGTGTGTGCACAGAATGGGCAACGTTGCTTTGATTTGGTTGCATTCATTTTGCATGATGCATTGTATGGACTAATTGTGTCAAATTGATGATTTTGTATATTGTGCGGTGTTATATGACGGTTTGCTTATTTGTGTTGGTTATAAGACTCCGGAGCTACATCATGGTAAGGTTGATAGGACCGGGACTAAGTTAGGAGAGCTTAGGTCCAAAACGGTCAAGAGATCGGGACTATGGTCAGGAGGAGCCGAAATCTAGATGATCAAGGTATCATAAAAAATGACCAAGGCTTGTAGTGTGGTTACAAGCTGAGACGAAGAGAAGCTAGAGCAGAAGCTACCGGTGGAGGACATGATGAACAACAGTAAGGTGAACCAGGACTATGCTCTGGGAGAAGCCGAGGTCCTGTGCGGTTAAGGAAGCCGGGTGTGAAAGATCAAGCTCTGATTAAGTTGGTTAAAGGGAAGATTGAAAGATCAAGATCCGATTAAGTTGGTTTTGGTGTTAATGACAAATACCATTATGCGATCTTGGTAATAATGACAAATTCTTTTATAATGTGTTGGTGATAATGACAAATGCATATATGAGACTAATATGTTTGTTTATGTTTATTTATGTTTAATCTCATTTGGATGGAAAGGTGAAATCAAAAAGGTATGCATTCGAGGATGACTTCATGTGTTAAAGATCATCAAGTCAAGATTGAGAAGAAGATAGCTTCATGAGTTGAAGGCTATCAAAGAAGAAGATAGATTCATGTGTTGAAGGCCATCGAAAAAGACGCATCATGAGTTGATGCATGGAGATGATCATGTGTTGATCATCAAGTCAAATGAAGACCATCATGTGTTAATGGGGTTGACGAAAAAGATGCATTATGTGTTAATGCATATCAAAACGATGACTCAAGGAAAAGGTATGACTAGCTAGAGCTAAGGATGTGTTCCTAGTCTTTTTACCGATCTTGGTGTTTGGTTAGAAGACCAGGTTGCTAGTATATGTTGCCGTACTATTAAGAGGGGTCATGTCTAGTAGTTTGAGCCTCATCATGGTACCAAGAATGAAGAAAATGAATCTCGTAGAGAGAACTAAAATAACGATGCTAAAGCAACCATGATGAGAGAAAAAATATTTAGTGAAGCCGACTATAAACTCCTTATGCACAACCTCAAAAGAGTTCAAGGATTGTCGCTCTCTTGAATCTTTAGGACCCTCAAATTCTTACTCTATACAAGAATCTAATAATAAAGAATAACATAACCTCTAATCCTCTCGTGCACATCTATCTTTGGATGAGTAATTTCTTTGCTTTGTTGCTTAGGTTCTTCATGACTATCCCCTCATAGTTTTATATAGTCCTATTAGCCCTCCTCCAAAGTGGAGTATGAATCCTACTCCAAAAGGAAGTAGAAATTATTATCCTATTAGGATTCAAATATGACTCCTTATAGTACACCCTTCTAAATCCTAAAAGACTAGGATACTCAACAACCTCTATCTTGACTCTTATCTGTTGAAATCAATGTAATATAGTATGTAAGGCTTACCAAAGGATAGCTGAGTGGTTATTTTATAGAAAGCAATAATTTGAAGTAAATACAATAAATAGATTGAAAGCGTACTTTGAAAATGATTAATAAGTAAATAATAAAAGGAAATGAGAGTAACCACAAGTGAACTAACCATTCACATAATGAACCACCAGTGAACTAACCATTCACTTTCCACACTTAACCCAACAAGTTTTTATGAAATATCTACCCCTCGTGTGAAATCACCGAGCGTTGTCTATAACCGGGGACACGGTTATTCAAATAGTTATAGACATGATGATCTCATATTGCCACTAGACTAACACACTTCCTTTGGTGTGGGGCGGAGAGTTCATGACAAGGCCTTTACAATGTTCAATCTCAACCCAGTTCCGTCCCGCTAAGGTTTAATCATCCAACCCCCTCTTGCACCTCATGGAAACCGGCATCCATGTTCATCTCAATGACGGAACTGAAATTAAAACATCATAAATTAATCAGTCAGGTCTATTCCATACTAGACATATGGTTACACGGTAATTGCTCAGATCAATGGCGCACAAAGTTAAATCCTTAGACATTACCAAGCGAAATATCCACATCCTAATGTGTGAATTGCACCCCCTTTACTACACAATCATTTGCACAAGTGAAAACCCTTTTGTATAACCAACACCAATGACACACCAATGTGGACACAAATTTTATAACTGTGGTTACAACCACGATTCAATATCTCATTAAGTCAAAATTAATTAATTGATCACATGTGATGATAAACCCAACGTAAATAAAAGCATGGCTAAGGATACTAGACGTATAACCCACGTGACAACTAGTATTGCATCACTAGGTGTTTACCTATCCTATGGTGATAATGGAATCATGGTATTTAAATTATCAATTGAGGGATTAATCAAATTGGACAATAACTACCAGGTACAAGGGTTTGTAATAAAATAGCAATACATGATAATTTAAAATAAAATAATAAATAAGTAGATTTGAAAACTATGTTCAACATGATCAACTGACATGACTTGCCTTGGCTTTGCTCAGTTACAAATTCTTGGTCTTCTGGTCCTGCTTCTGCTCCTTCAAAAACGTTATCTAGCGGGAGAGAAAGCGAAAAGAACATAAATAAAATCTAATAAAATCCAAATGAACTCCAAAAACTTCAAAATCAGAACCAAAAGATAGAGCTCAATTTTATATGAATTTAGGAAAAAGAATTGGATCAACCGGAGTTAGGACGGAGGAGAATGGGCTCTCAGAAAATTAAATGGTTGGAAAATACTGGAAATTAAGAAAGGCTACTGTGCTATGGACTTAGTGCATGAAATAGGAACTCTATGGTGAACCCATCTCATGGAACAGTGCACTAGTGATGGCTTGGATGACGTGGCGGCTGATGTGTTAGTGACATGGCAAGACACGTGCACTAGGGTTGACATGGCACTGATATGGCTGCTGACTCGGCTCAGCGGGCTCTCAGGTCTACGGCTCTGTGTGATTGATAGGTGGGCCCCATATGTCAACGAGACGGTGTACGGTGAACATGGTCCACGGAGAATGCGAAAGGTCGCGAGGGCAGGAGCAAGGTGACATCACGGTTGACGTTGGCCAATGCTCGAACCAGAGCGTGAGCACGTGAACCAGGGCGGTGACGCGGCTGGTGTGAACGGTGAGAGCAGCGGACAGGCAAGACAGGGCCCAACCAAAGTGGGAACTCACTAGGGAAGACAAAGACGATGGTGGCGGACGGTGAAGATGAAGACGACAGCGCACAACACAGACGTCGAGGACACGGGCGAGAACAACGACAGCGCTCGGCTGCAAAGGATGTGAAACACAAGGAAGGTGGTGGGTTTTATAGCGTGGACATCGAGGAAGGCCGACTTGAGCACGGCTCAGAGTCCATGATGGACACGGGCGAGCAGCAGCGATAGAGTTCGCATCGAAGACATGAACAGTGCATGGCCTGGCCGATGCGTGACGCATGGCAAACTCGAGATCGGATGGTTGGCGGCAGATGGCACGGGTGAACAGTACCAAAGGATCTAGATGCCCGACAGTGTCGATCGGACGGTGGATGAGGCGGGTAGAGCAGGCAGCTCGGATGTAGGCGGCCGATTGCCGACGTGTGGCATGGTGGGAAAGAAGTGCGAGCTAGGCTGGTGAACAATGATGGGCCCCACCTACTTGGTTTTAGGGTTTTGAGGTTTTTTTTCTAATTTCATAAATTCACCTAAATTCCTTTGAACTCTAGAAAATAGCAAATATAACCGAAAAAATCTCAGGAAATTTCTTGAAGAACAAGAAACCCAAATAAAATACTTCGAACAAATGTTAAGGTTTAGTTTAGTCATATTGAATCCTTTTAATTTATAAAAATTCCATTCAAGCTTTAATTAGTTCTAGAAAATTCCAAATTATGAATTTTATTTTAAAAGCTTGGAAAAAAAGCTCTGAAAATTATGATGTTACAAACTCATGGGCTTATTTTGTCAAAATAAACTTAAATTCTTGCCTTTTAAGGTATTTATTAAATTACTTATCAAGGAGAAGATTGTAAGACCATATGGAGCTCCCACATGGCTTGTGATGAGTATTTGCTTTTAATTTGTAAGCTTTGTCAAAGTTTGAGTTTGGTTTTAAAGTTTTTTAGTTTTCTGGTTGATGTTAGTGTAATCAGTCATATTAGCTTGGGAGTTGTGGTATGACCGGCTGGTGGCGGTAGTTCCGGCTTGGCAATAGCGGTACTAATAGGGCGGTAGTACTAGCCTTGTGTGAATGGTACTACTGTGGTCGCAGTGTGACTGGATTCTAGTTGATGGTAGCAATTTTTCATAGAGCATATTTTGGAGTTGGTAACGTGCGGTCAGGCTGGTCGTTGGTTGGCAGTCGGACCAGAATTGAGTTGAGCAGTGTGACTGGTATAGACGGTTGCTAGGCTAGAGAATAGTGAAAGGTGTTCTTAAGTGGCTTGAGTGTATGCATGGTACGAGTGCCGTTGTGTTGTGTTGTATTACATGATGCATGATTTGGCCAATGTGAGTCAAGTGCATGAAACTTGTACTCAGAATCGGATTGCTTTGACTTGGATGTGCAGGGTTGCTTGGAGAGTGATGGTGGTCAACGGTAAGACCTGGACTAGGTGGGGAGCAGAGGTCTGTGCGGTCGCATAAGTCTGGGTGGGGCTACATGTATTGAGCGTGAAGCATAGAAGAGATGACGATCGTGATGAGACGAGGTGATGTATGTGGTGCACCGAGTGATGAGGTCGATGCACGTAGAAATGGTTCAAGGGAGTTTGAATGCATGAAGACATGATGGTTAATCATTAGGCACTATAGGCTACGTGTCAAAGTTTATGGAGATGTTTTGATGTGAAAGTAAAGAAAGAGTCAAGGGAAGATGCCTGGAAGGTTCATTGGGGGTATTTTGGTAGTTGGCAAAATGCCGGGTTGGTGCCTTGATCAAAACCACAGCGCAAGGGGATGCAAAGAAGTGGTTAGGTTAAGGTGAGCTGGGATTGCTAAGTGGATCATTAATGGTTTACCAGGTTAAATCTTGTAAACGCTTTGAGAAGCACGAGTGAGTGTGTAAAACTTGTTGTGGTATTAGGTTAACGAGTTAGCCTATGTAAGTAGACAAAACTCAACTAAGGGGGCTGGTTAGGGTTTTATGGTGTGAACCTCCATATATAAGGAGGGAGAGAAGTTGGCTTAGTAGAGAAACCTTGGAGATAATATGGTTAGGGTTTCCAAAAGAGAAACTTTGTGCGTGTGCTCCATGGAGAGGGAGCTCTGCCCTCTATGAGTGACGAAGCTGTAAAACATTCATCTTCAAGTGAAAATCAAATCAAAGTTTCCCTCATGTGAGTTCTTGCTTCATTCTTGCACTTGTTCTTGTGCTTTTCTTTGATTTTGTACATTACTATTCTAGTTGGCAATATATCTTATGCACTCCAGCTTGGGGTGCACTCACCATGTACCCTAGCAAAAAAGTCACAAAAAATTCTATAGTAATAGGCTCATACCCTGTTTTTGATGCAATCTGTCTTATTTTGGACAAATGTTAAAACTTTCTTTTGTAGCTTGTCGATCCAATAATGTAATAGGCTCATAGTACTTTGAGACAGTAACATTTCAAGTTAGTTAGTTGAGTATATTAGAAGTTAGATCCATTTGAGCTATTAGCAATGGGCTATTTTCTGTTTTGGAATGGCGAGGGTCAGACCATCATGATCCGAGCGGTCAGACCGGTGTGATACCTATAGTCAGACTAGCCATTTGATGTTTGGTTTGTTTGTTGCTTCTTTTGTTCCATTGATTTTTTTAGTTTCTTGATTGTACTTGTTTCCGTTGTGTATATAATCTTATTAGTTTCTTATAGCTAATTGATTAAAAAAAGCTAAAGATGTTGTTTTGTTGAAGTTGAAAACAAGGGAAAGATCGTCCACCCTTCTGATTTCATTTATCACATTTGTTTTGCAAGGTTTTAGTAAAAACTTTAATTTCAGTGGTTAGCTTAGGATAATTTTTATAAGAATATTTGACCCAAATTAAAGCGGTTTTTCGGTTTGCTTTGGAGCCCGATGGTTTTTCACAAGAATGAACAAGAGGTGGTCATCGGACTCGGAGGCCGGTGGTGGACGCCTAGACGGCTCTATCCACCCTCGTTTACTGCTTCGGCCACTAGCTTAATCATTTTCACGATCTAATTGCAAGTACAATAGTTATTATATATGTTTATGTATCAGTGCTATACAGCGAACGAGATGTATACATGCATGCATGAGATATTTGGGAATCTCAATGCACGAGTATGATTTTGGTTCTTTCTTTGGTGAGTGATTGACATGCTTTGGTTCCTCTACCACTATTTTCAGCTCCGCGTTGAATTTGATAGATATGTACAAATTTGGGTCTCTTTTCTTTTATTTTTAAAAACTGCTTTTCGATTTTTCTACAATAAATAGCTTTCAAATAGAGTATTTTCAAGACGGAGTTTACAAATTGATTTAGTACACCATAGCAACTTCATTTATATTAACCAAAACTGCACATGAGTTTCTATTACTCCATACTCTTTCTCACGAACAACCTAAAAGTTATAAACCGTAGCTAAAAACTATAAGTTGAAGCCAAAAAAATAGGATTTTGTCTCGGTCCAATCCATCACCAATAATTAGTTTCCACAGCTGATTTTGGCAACTTGCTTGCAGCTCGAAAAACATCCTCAAAAGAATAAGAGGAAATTTCAGAAAACACTAGATTTTAGGACATTTGTAACTGAAAACACCATATTTTGAGATATTATTTACAAAACCACATACTTTCAGTCAAGCACCACACATAACCCCACTTTTTATGCTTTCCCGTTCGACATCGTTCCACCACCTGCTTTGTGTGGTCGTAAATGACTAGTGTGGTCAAAATAAGATTAGTGTGATCAAAATAGGACCAACATGATCAAAATAGGATCAGTGTGGTTGAAATAAGACCAGTACGGTCGTACAAAATCAGCATGTTCGAAATAGAACCAGTGTAGTCGAAATAATACCAACGCGGTCAAAATATGACCAATGTGGTCGCCACGCTGGTCTTGTACGACCGCACTGGTCTTGCTTTGACCACACTGGTCTTACTTCGACCACACTAGTTGTTTACGACCACACAGAGCCGGCGGTGGAACAATGTCGAATGGGAAAGCATAAAAGTGGAGTTATGTGTGGTGCTTGGCTGAAAGTATGTGGTTTTGTGAAAAATATCTCAAAACATGGTGTTTTTAGTTACTAATACCTTAAAACCTGGTGTTTTCTGAAATTTACTCAAAGAAAAGATATGTTCTTTTAAGCAGTGTTTTATTACTTTTAACTATGCCTTATTAGTCTAATAAATATTTATTATTAAGAAAGATGGAGCCATAAATCAACCAAAAACCGCAAACAGCTATGCAACTTCCGTAAATAAAAAAAGGTGAACGACAAAAGCAACACTTCGTCAAGACCGAAAGCCCAATAAATCCCATACGTACCATTTTCAAGCCCAAATGGGCCCAAATCTCAGACGCGGAACCCCTTGGCGGCAAGAACCCCTACATACGCGTAAAATTTTTGCTTTTTAGCCCAAAATTTGAAAGTTTTTTACATATGGACCCCTGGAGAAAAGATTTGAAAAAATGGACCCTTCACTCGGCGCCAAAGCATATGGCGCCCAGTGTACACGTCACGGCGCCATATGCTTTGGCGCCGTGCGTGGACACGTAGGATCCACAGTGGCACAGCACGGCGCCAAAGCACATGGCGTCGTGACATACATATACGGCGCTAACGGTCGTGGCGCCGTTTCCTGGGACTTAAGACCGAGCGCAGCCCCCGGCCCCCCACCACCCCTCAGTGCTCTGTTCAAACAGACCGAGCAGAGAGCAGCCTCCGCCGCCCGTCTCTCCCTTCCCCAAATCCATCCCAATCCATCGAATTTTCTTGCGGTTTTGCTTCCAAACCGAGCAAGCAAGGTGAGCTCCCTCTCCTCCTTTGATTTGTCGCAGTAGATATGGATTATTTGAGGTACATTTCGTAGGGCAAAATTTGAAACCCTAGATGAAATTAGTTGGATTTGGCTCGGTTTTAGGTTCGATTCGCAATAGATATGCGTAATGTATTAGTAGTAATGTGTATAGATTCGTTTCTAGGGTTTGATTATTGTACGTAATGACTGAGGTATGTTTGTTTGTTGTGCTATAGATGGATAAGGTTGTGACTTTGCACCATGGTGGTACTGTGAAGAGAAATGACAATGGGGGTGTTGATTTGGAGGACATGGAAGAGACCACATTGCTATTTAGTTCACGTCCGTCGTATGGTGAGGTCATTTATCGCTTGAAAGAGAGGTTGGGATGGACAGATGAGCATGGTGATGTCGTTATGCAAGGATTGATTGATGTTGGGTCGTCAAAGGGGCCGCGTATAAAGAGATTGGTTTCGATTGGCGGCGACGGTGAATGGGATAACTATGTGGCCATTGTTTTCGACTCAGAGGTCAGAGCACCTGACTTGTTTGTGCAGAGGGTGGTGAGAGATCAATCACCTCCTATGGCTGCATTGGATCCCAATGACTCACCGTTGGTTGGGTCACCGGATCATGAAGAGGTCGAGGTGCAAGTTGTATCCTCGGCTCAAGTATGTGAGGTTCCATTGACTCAGGTAGAAGCTGACTCTGAGGATGTCGATGACCGCTTTGTTGGTGGATTCGACGAGGAGACAGTGTTTGAGGAACCCATGGTTTGTGTAGCATCTAACAGGGTGGATGTACAGCTTGCAGGAGACGAAGCTGCTTATGAGGATGCGGGCTGTGGACTCAGATGATGACAGACCAGTCACAGGTTTGACGTCTAGCGAAATTGAGATGTTGAGAAGAATATTTCCTGGCCGTGATCCACTAGTGTCCGATTATAATGACCTAAGCAACGCACATAGGGCTGTCGCGGATGGAGGGCAAATGCAGAGGGACGTACCTAGGCCTGGGGCTAGTATCATAATTCAGAAGGGTCATGTCTTTGAGGATATGTCAGCATTGAAGATGTGGTTGAAAGAGTACTCGATCGTGCACAACCGTCCATACCGGGTTAAGAACTCATACGCCAAACGTCGGTACACCATCAAATGTGAGAGAACAGGGTGTGCATGGAAAGTCTGTGCCAGGAAGGTGAAGGGTACAGAGAGGTTTAAGATTACAACTGTGGATGGACCGCACAGCTGTGGGTCTTCCGAGCCCAGCCAGAAACATCGTCAGTTGACTTCTCGGTTCATCGCAACCCGCCTGTACCCCATGATAAAGCACATGCCGACGATGCGCGTGGCAGCAGTGATAGAGGCCATTAAACTAAAGTGGCACTACACAATCAAGTATGGGAAAGCATGGAGGGCGCAACAACGTGCTTTGAAGTTGATTTATGGTGATTGGGAGGAGACGTATGAGCGTTTGCCGGCCATGTTGAACGCAATGAAAGCGGCCAATGCATGAATGCAGTATGAGTACGTGCCTAAGCCCGATGTATGGGTTAATGGAAGACAGATTTTTTTTCGAGCATTCTGGTGCTTTGGTCAGTGTGTCGAGGCTTTCAAACATTGTAGGCCTGTTCTGTCAATTGATGGGACGTTCCTGTTGGGCAAGTATGAGGGGACGTTGTTGATTTCTATTGGCTGTGATGCGGACAACTCGCTTGTGCCGTTGGCTTTTGCTTTGGTGGAGAAGGAGGACAAATCTAGCTGGGCTTGGTTTCTACGGCTTGTACGGATCCATGTGGTTGGCCCGGGGAGGGAGGTATGTGTGTTGTCTGACAGGCACGCTGGGATCTTGAGCGCCGTTAAGGAAGTGATACCAGGACATTTACCTGTACATCATCGTTGGTGCACAAGGCACCTTGCAGAGAACTTGTTCAAAAAAGATGGGGTGAAGGCCAACTTTGCACTTTTCGAGGAGGTATGTCGCCAGAGGGAGGTAAAGTTGTTCGATGAGAAGTTAGAGGAGTTGAAAACGAAAACTAATGCCGATGGTCGTGATTGGATAAGGGGTTTAATGAGGGATGTGCACAAATGGTCAAGGGCTCATGACCCATTGGGAAGGAGGTATGGGTTCATGACTAGCAACATGGCAGAATGCTTCAACGGGCTGCTTAAGGGGGCACGTGGATTGCCAGTTACCGCAATTGCGGCGTTCACTTTCTACAAATGTGTTGCATGGTTTGTCAACCGGCACCGGGAAGCCTCAGACATGTTAAAGGCACATGCACGTTGGCCACCTCGTCCTCACGGCTTCATTACCAAAGCGAATATGCAAGCCAATGAACAGGAGTACCACTGTTTTGACCATGTGACGGGCACGTATGAGGTTATTGAGGGTGGAGGGACAACCGAGAATGGAGAGCTCCGAGAGGCCCGAAAGCATAAGGTCGTGATTACATCCTTCACATGCACATGCGGTGTTCCCGACAAGTTCCATTTTTCCATGCTCCCACATGGTGACTGCATGTAGGGCCCGGAATGTCGATGTTGAGACCAAAATCCCGAGACTATTCAGCGTGGATGCGTTGGTGAGGACATGGGCCCCACGGTTCGAGCCATATCGTGATGAAAGCGAGTGACCACTTTACTCGGGTCCCAGGTACATAGCGGACGCGGGGTTACGTTGGCACAAGAGGGGCAGGAGGAAGCGGTCAAGGTACAAGATGGACATGGATCGGATACCTGGTCGGACCAAGAGGGGTAGGGCAAATCCCTTCGTTGAGGACCCACAGGAGACACACTGCGGTATGTGTGGTCTAATGGGTCACAATTTACGGACGTGTCAACGTCGTTCCACTCAGGTTAGCGGCGTTAGGTCTAGAGAGCATAATTTTTAGATATTTTGTTATTCTTATCACTAACGTAATTTTGGATGCGCAGGATGGCGAGGTACCGGCTGGTGGACGAGTTCTACGACAGAGAGCACCGCGGCAAGCTCACGATGATTCCCATACTGCGTCCTCCAACCCATGATGATGAGAGTTGTGTGTATGTGTATGTGTATGTGTATGTGTATGTGTATGTGTATGTGTATGTGTATGTGTATGTGTATGTGTATGTGTATGTGTATGTGTATGTGTATGTGTATGTGTGCATATATGTATGTGTATGTGTATTTTATATGTGTATGTGTGCATATATGTATGTATGTATGATTTGAGATTTATATGTGAATGTATGCATCTAGACTTTATTGAGAGTTATGCGTATGTGTTTTATATGTGAATGTATGTATATGTGTGTATGTGTTTTGTATATGCAGAAAAACAGACAGCTCTTTGCTGTTTTTTCTGTATGTTTGCGTAGCACGGCGCCAAACACTCCGGCGTCGAGGTATTGAAAAACGGCACCAGGAACTTTGGCGCCAGGATGTGACGCCAAAGTTTTGCGCGCCGTAGTTCAATATCTCGGCGCCAGAGTGTTTGGCGCCGTGCTACTTACATACGGCGCCAGGGTGTTTGGCGCCGTGATTACTGCACTTGCATTAAAACTGCAAGCTCCTAGTTGTTTCGTTCCATCCGCAGAAACAATACTAATTAACATTCACCAAATGAATAAGCACAGCCCAAAATAACATACTGAGTGCATACGTCCACATACATACATAGTCCACATACATAGTTTATAAATTTTCAGAAAATACATACGTCCGCATACATCAAACATTAAATATACATAGCAATAACCTACTGAGTGCATCGATGCCACTTCCCCTTCCTCTGAGCATCAGGATACTGCTCAAGGGCTGCCTTGGCACACCACGCTCTCTCTACCTTCTTCTGCCTTTCTCCCTTACGCTTTGCCGCGGCCCTCTTACGCTCCTCCTCACGGTGTTCCCTCGCGGCCTCCTCCTGTTTCTTCTCCCTTTCCCACCTCTCCTTTCGTTCTTCATCCCACTTCTTATTGGCGTCAAGATATTTTTTGTCATCCTCAGCGATCGCAGTGTCGATCCACTGCTCAAAATCACAAAGCGGTGGAGGCTCCTGCAAATGTATGCATTCGTTAAACCAACAAAATTAATACCAATTCGATGAATCGACAATACAACATACCATCTTGCCGAGGACAACGGCGGCACGTGGCGGATCGAACGCCCAGTTGGCGCACATCCAGTACCTCTGCCTATATGTATCCGGATCATCCGACATTTCCACTTTGCAAGGATCGCCGCAATAACACATCGGCACGGGAACACCGGATGGAGGTGGCAAACGAGTGAAGCCCATGACAACCTAAAATGCGAAATGAATAAGATTTATAATTTTTCTCGTTTCTAACCCTAGGTTAGCTAGTTACCCAAATCAAACCCTAATCCAACTAATTTCAACCTAAAAACGGATCTATTACTAATACATTACGCATATCTATTGCGAATCGAACCTAAAACCGAGCCAAATCCAACAAATTTCATCTAGGGTTTCAACTTTTGCCCTACGAAATGTACCTCAAATAATCCATATCTACTGCAAAAAATCAAACGAGGAGAGGGAGCTCACCTTGCTAGCTCGGTTTGGAAGCAAAATCGCGAAAAAAAATCGATGGATTTGGGTGGATTTTGAGGGGGGAGAGAGGGGCGGCGGTGGCTGTTCTCTGTGTCGGTCTGACGAGTGGAGTGAGGGGGCCGGGGGCTGCGCTCGGTCTTAAGTCCCAGGAAACGGCGCCACGACCTTTAGCGCCGTATATGTATTGCACTGCGCTATGTGCTTTGGCGCCGTGCTGTGCCACCGTGGATCCTACGTGTCCACGCACGACGCCAAAGCATATGGCGCCGTGACGTGTACACTGGGCGTCATATGCTTTGGCGCCGAGTGAATGGTCTATTTTTGCAAATCTTTTCTCCAGGGGTCCATATGTAAAAAACTTTCAAATTTTAGGCTAAAATGCAAAAATTTTACTACATACGCCCGAGAATTCGCGCTTCGTCTCCCCCAAAATTTCCCCATTGCCTTCCCCCTCCAGTCCCCGCCGCCGCCCATGGCATCCTCCTCGGAGAACGTCGAGTTGCCCCGAGACGAGCACCACGACCCACCGCCGCCGAACCCTAGCGAGGAGGCAGGCGGCGAGATGGAGGGGGAGGGGAAGGAGGACAAAACCCTAGGGCGCGCGCAGGAGCTGTTCGACAAGGGGTCCAAGGCCATCGAGGAGGGGGAATTTGTCGACGCCGTGGACTGCCTCAGCCGCGCCCTCGAGATCAGGTTAGGGTTGCTCCCTTCCACCCGCCGCTCCTACTCCCACTCTGCTTGATTGAAGCGATTCCCCGTATGGATGGATTGTGGGAAGAAAAAACCTCTAGTTAGTTCGGTCCTCTTTTGGATTTGCTGCTGTTTTCATGTGTATAAGTGCATTTTGGGAAAATTGAATATATAGGACTGAGTTGGGAGTACTTTTGCAAAATAGGATCAAGTTATTTGTCCTCCTAAATATAGGACTGAGTTGAACAGCTTCTTGCAAATATAGGACTTTTCCTATTTTAATTTCATTTTCATTTTTCAGCGCCTTTTCTCCACGCGAAATGACTATTTTGCCCTTCTTCCTCCCTCCCTGGCCCGGCCGCGCCGCCGCCGCTCCCGGCTGCGCCGCCGCCGCCGCTCCCTCGCCTCCCTCGGCCTGTGCCGCCGCCGCCGCCGCTCCCTCTCCTCCCTCGGCCCGCGCCGCCGCCGCTCCCTCGCCTCCCTCGGCCCGCGCCGCCGCCGCCGAGGGAGGCGAGGGAGCAGCGGCGGCACGGGCCGAGGGAGGCGAGGGGGCGGCGGCGGCGGCGGCGCGGCCGGGAGCGGCGGCGGCGCGGCCAGGCCAGGGAGGAAGAAGAGGGCAAAATAGTCATTTCGCGTGGAGAAAAGGGGCTGAAAAATGAAAATGAAATTAAAATGGGAAAAGTCCTATATTTGCAAGAAGCTGTTCAACTCAGTCCTATATTTAGGAGGACAAATAACTTGATCCTATTTTGCAAAAGTACTCCCAACTCAGTCCTATATATTCAATTTTCCCGTGCATTTTTTGGGAGACGAGTTTTAGTAGCGGGGTTCGTACCAAGTGTGGCGTGTAGGTTTCTCGCGTTTAGTGGCGAGCGCGATGGAGTGGGTTGGTGTTTTGAGGATTAGTGAGTTTTCTATTCGCCTAGTGTTAATCGATAACAATAATTGGGACTTACCCTATTTTGTTATGATGTGTGCACTGCGATGATAATCAAATCAAAGTGTAATTTCGTCAGAGAGAGGTGTTACCCTATTTGAGAAATATGTATATGTGCCACTGGCTAGTTGTAAGTACTTCATCTCAGTACAGTTTATTTATGTGCTTCTTCAAAATTGTACTTCATAATCTATACAAGCACTACTGAGTTGTTATGAGAGTAAATCAACAGTGAACATAGTTAGGACCTTGTATTACCGGCACTGTTGATGTAACCAGTGTAGCAATCAGTTTGAATGTGATGTTCTACCTCTGTTTACATTACCTCTCATAGGCCTTACCCTATAACATAACCCCTTTGTTGCCACTGACAAATTTACCCGTTTGTTGTCACCTAGGGTTGCACATTGTGGAGAACTTGCCCCAGAGTGTGCTAGCACGTACTACAAATATGGATGTGCCTTGCTATACAAAGCTCAGGAGGAGACTGATCCTTTGGGCAATGTTCCCAAGAGTGCACCAAATGAAGAATCAGCAAAGAGTACAAGCAGCAAAGGTGATAGTGAAAGCTCAAAGGCCTCTGGTAGCAATGTTGAGGGTGCTTCGGAGAAAGGTGATACTGAAGAAGGTATATCGTTATCCCATTATCCCATACAGTCATATACACTGAAAGACGTTATTATTCTCTGTATTTATATAGTTGATCACATTCTACTGATTATGACCTTTTCTCTTCCTCTGTTCATACCTGCTAAAGAGTATACAGAATAAACTGCTAATCAGTAATGTACTCCTTCATTTGCAAAGTAACAGTCTTGTTTGGAACTTGGAAGTGTTCGGACTCATCTATTTAGGTCTCATCTTAATTCCATATGATACCATTTCATCAAAGTAGTTTTGTTCATTGTTCTTAAGGTGCAATGAAATTTTGTGCTATAGATAGTAGATGATTTTGGGGACAACAAAAAAAGCTTTGATTGCTCATACTAAAGCTTGTTTATGGGCTGACCATATTTTGAACAGGTGTCTGGTGCCATATGGCAGCTATTTGCCTTCTAAGTTTGTATTTTTATTTCTGCCATTCTTACTTGTACACTTGGAATGGCAATGCCAGATTATATGGATCTCTGAAGCACTGGCTTTATTTTATTATCTTTCAATTAGGTAGCTGTCTAACCAGTGTACTTGCATGGTCTAGCTTGTACAAACATACAAGGTCCTCTTTTTTTTTTGCAATTATGTGTTATAAAAACTATGCAGTGATGTAAATAATTGTTGTCTCACATTTCCATCAGAATTCTAACTAATTTTCTTTTGAATGCATCAACTTATTGATCAATGTTCAGCTTGTACTGATTGAATTGGATCATTTACACATTTATATACATCGAATTGCTTTCTGTTGCTGGTTGCTATTTTTTTCAATGAGTAGTTGAATACGATAATAATTGATGGTCATGTTCCATGTCTTTCTGCCATGGTAAATACTGATATAGTCATTGATCAGGGCAATGCTCAAATGGCAAAGATCAGGAGGATGGGGATGGTGACAGTGACAAGGATGACGATGAGATGGAAGGAGATGAAGATGATTCTGATTTGGATCTGGCCTGGAAAATGTTGGATATTGCAAGGGCAATAGTTGAGAAGAGCCCAGACAACACTATGGAGAAAGTAAAAATCTTTTCTGCTCTGGCCGAAGTCTCCATGGAAAGAGGTAGCCTCAGTTATCTTAATTACTCTCCTGCATTTAATTGGTGAATGGTAATCTTGATACCCATGGCCTCATATTTGATCTGCAGAGGACATAGACAACTCACTCGGTGACTACTTCAAAGCTTTAGCCATCTTGGAGCATTTGGTTGAGCCTGATCATCGTCGAATTGTCGAATTGTATCCTCGTGTAGTAAACTAGTAATAACAGTGTCAATTGTCTGCCATATAATATTATAAAGCAGCATATTTGTGACCCAAGTGCTGTGGTGCTTGCATCCTTTTAGGGGCACATTTTAGTTAATTAAACTGGAGACTTAGTTGGCTAAAGGTCTGCTTTTCATACTATTATCTATGCATGATTTCAATTTTTTTTGTGTTGACTCAAATCTTGTATGGGTACCTTCAGCTACGAAAATGCACATCCTAGTGTACATGTGGGGATGAACTGTGGCCACTGTAGAAAAACTCAGATAATGCTGGTATCTTGTATATTTCAGTTGCTCTTACTTTGTTAATTGCCTTAATTCAATCCTAGAAACTTCCGCATATGTTTAGTCTTTGAGTTAGCGTCCAAGATTGGGGATGCTATCCCATATTGTGCAAAGGCTATTTCATTATGCAAGTCACGTTTACAGAGCCTAAAAAATGCCAAGGATGTGTTGTTGGCTGGTAAAGATGGCAATGCATCTGCTGTTGAAGGAGGCTCAGAAAAATCAGCTCTAGAAGATGAGATAGAGTTGCTTACTGGCATATTGACTGAACTCGAGAAGAAGGTAAATAATCTCGATTTTGTTCATGTGAATGCACCTTTCATGTTGCCAATTTGTTTTTCTTCATGAACTAGTACCGAATGAATGAATATGATGATTTTTCTTGCATTTAATTGACATTGACATCTCTGAATTGTTTGGATTCAGCTTGATGACCTGGAGCAAGCAATGTCAACCCCAAGCTCTGCTATATATGAGATTATGAAGAGGATCGCCTCAAAGGCTAGTGGTGAGCAGAATGTTGCCAATGCCGTGCCAAGACCTGCATCTTTGACATCTTCACAGATGGCTGGATCAAGCAACGGCTTTGATTCCTCTACTCTGTCTACAGCAGCATCAACTGGAAGTACTGGAAGCACTGTAACCGACCTCGGGGTCGTGGGCAGAGGCATCAAACGAGCTAATATCAAGCCAATCTCAGCTGAACCGACTAAGAGACTTGCAGAGGATTCACCATCTGTAAAAGGTGATAGCAGCGGCAACTCAGATGTTCATCCCACAACACAAGATGGCGATGATTCTGCATCTAAGTAGAGAACATTTTCGTTAGCCTACCTCCTGTTAGTAACGTGCTGGAACCTGCTAGCTGCCTATTTGGTCCGGTTTTGTTTAATGTAAACTGCTGCGTGCCCATTGTGTGAGAGTTAATTTTTTAAGAATTGCATGAGCCCTCGACTCTTCCAGAGCTCAAAACTTATTTAAATTCGTGGTATGTTTATTAAGTGTTACAGTTCCTGGTGGATGATGTGTCCTTTTCCAAATGTCCTTTTTACCTTTCATGATCAATCCATGTGTGCTTGTTTTTCAGTTCCCCGCAATTATAATTGATTGTTGCCACCCATGTGTCGAGAGCTTGGAAACAAGTGTGGTAATCTAATCTGTGTTGGGCAATGAATCTACATATTACATGGTCCTGGGGGAAGTTGAGCCACAACGACAGCAGCGTATGCAAACCATTCGCTGCCTGATGACAAGAGTAGCCATAAGCCCATCGCTAGATGCTAGAGCCAGGTGTAACTGTAGACTAGCGTCAGCTGGATGAATGGTTAATTATTCTGAGCTGGATTAGCGGTAAGGCTATTGTGTGCCACTAGACTTGCATGTATGCGTTTGGCATGGTCTGACTTGCATTAACCGGAAGAAAAGTGTGTCCAAACATGATACTAGCACATGCCAAGGTAAAAACCACGAGTGCTTAAAGGTTAAACAAGCTAGGCTCTAAAAGAAAAGTTTAAACAAGATAAGCAATTCTTTGAAAACTGGGCTGACCACAAGTAAATCATGAAGCCTGGACATCTTAGAAATTGTATAATGCGACTATAATCCCCTACAGAAGCAAAGCCCAACTAATAATATTTAATATAAAAAAGGTTTTAATACGCCCTGGCCAACAAAAATAATCTAAAGCATTTGTATTTTCTAAAAATTCGAATAGAACTTGTGCCTTGTAAACAAAGGTACATGTAACTTTTTATATAAAACTCAAATAAGTGTATCATGCGATTTGCTGAAAGGTAAGACATGATAAGCTTTCCAACCGTGGTACGATGATCGGCAGTTTACGAATAGATTAATTAATTAATTGTAATCGGTTGAACTGGGTTGAGCAAATGAAGATGCCTTTTTATTTCACCCGGAAATCTGAGCTACAACAAGCAGAAGCAGTATACGCAATGAGTCGGCTGAAACGTGGGAGGCGAGTACAGGACAGGTAAAAGGGCCTGTTTGATAAAGCTTTTAAAAATGGTTTTTGATTTTTACTATAGTATCTAACTTTTAAACGGAGTATTTTTTTAAGATGAAATCTATAAATTAATTGCAGTGCACGTTAAAAACCAAATATCTGTACCAGTCAAAATCGCAAGCGAGTATCTCTTTCTTCGTAATCTCTGTCACAAACAGTCAAAATTCAAAAATTTCAACCAAAAACCACAGTCATAAAGAATAGGCCCGAATCACGGGCTTGTGTTGTGTCGAGTCGAAGGCCACTTTCACTGCCTCATGGGCCCCACCTGACAGTGACTCCCCTCAAGCTGGTTGAACCCAACCAAGTGGGGTAGACCTGCAGCAAAAGGAGCAGAGACTAGAGTCCAATCGAACCCTCCGTCTCCTTGCACCCACTCGCGTCACGACTTAGGTCTGATTATATTATTTTTTAGCTTTGTCTTAAAAATAATAATAATTTATAGAAAAATTTATAGAAAAAGATAATTTTGTGCAGTTTTAATCGAGATAAATAGAATTATGTATACTATAACCAACCAGTAGATCTTATTTTAAAAAGATAATCTGTTTAAAAGTTAAATATTATTTAAAAACCAATTTATTATTTAAAAAAAGCTTTTAAAAACTCGCCGCCATCCAAACCCAATGTCCCAAGCCCAAACTCCACAGGCGTTCACCAAGCGAAGCAAGTCATCATCGCTGAGATTCTCCTCCGCCTCCCGCCGGACGGCCCCGCGCACCTCGTCCGCTTCTCCCTCGTCTGCATGCCCTGTCTCCTCACCGACCCCGCCTTCCTCCGCCGCTTCCGCGTGTTCCAGCGCAGCCTCCCATGCTGGGATTCCTCTGCAATCTTCACGATCTAATCATCGCCCGCTTCCTCCCCACTGTTAACTGAAAACGAGCAGATTTTCTGAATCCGCCACTGTTGTCGGACTCGGTACAGAAGTTGCGGCAACTGAGCACACTTCAGAACACACAGAATGAACAAGTGTTTTTGTGCTGCGATACATACAACTGCAGCATTTTCATCTTCCTTTTATTATGCAAAGAATTAAGACCTAATAACTTCTAGAAACTGAAGTATTACATGCAGGCTGCCTGTCTAACTGAAAACGGATGAGAGTTACTCTCTGTATGACCGGACATTGAAAAATAAGTAAATGCACAGCTTTCACACAGATCGTGCAAAAGCCATTTAAGAAGAAAACAAATGCAAATGCTAAAATAACTAACGTGCACAGGGTTACCAACAATCACCCCCTAATCCCTGCGCACGTCTTTGACGCCAATTAAAGCTCGCTGTTCAGTGAACTTCTGACGCCCCAATGGCTTGGTGAGTATGTCTGCGAGTTGCCCTTCTGTACCGACAAAATCGACCTCAATCTTCCCTTGATCCACGCAGTCCCTGATGAAATGGAATCTTGTGTCTATGTGTTTGCTCCTGTCGTGGAAAACTGGGTTCTTGATGAGAGCAATCGCCGATTTACTGTCCATCTTCAGAATGACAGCCCGTCGATCTTCAGTCGTCAACTCTGCGAGCAGTTGTGCCAGCCACTCTCCTTGACAAGCTGCTGATGCTGCTGCCACATATTCAGCTTCACATGATGAGAGTGCGACAATGCGTTGCTTTTGTGAAAACCAGCTCACTGGTGCTTTGCCTAGGAAGAACAATGCTCCACTGGTGCTTCGACGAGTGTCAATATCCCCGGCGAGATCGCTATCGCAGTATCCGATTAGGAATTCTCCAGTCCCTTTTGGATAACAGCAACCAACATTGAGTGTACCGGCCACATAGCGCAGAATTCGTTTTACTGCTGCCATATGTTCCGTTGTTGGCTTTTCCATGAACCTGCTAACATACCCAACTGAAAATGCAAGATCTGGGCGGGTATTTACCAAATATCTGAGGCTCCCGACAACACTTCGGTACTCAGTTGCATCCACAGCCGGCGCAGTGCTCTCCCTACTCAGTTTGAACCGCTCCTCCATGGGTGTGTGACATGGATTGCAATCAAGCATGCCAGCCTTCTTCAGTATATGTCGAGCATATGCAGCTTGACTCAGTGTGATCCCCTCAGGCCCTTGCTGCACCTCAATTCCCAAATAGAAGTGAAGTATACCGAGATCGCTCATCCTGAATAGTTTCCGCATCTCGGTCTTGAAATTACTTATCTCTTGTGGATTGTTCCCGGTGATGACAAGATCATCAACGTAGACACCCACCAACAGCCGATTGGCACCATTTCCCCGAGCGTAGACGGCATGCTCCGACCTGCTGCGCTGGAACCCGATTGAAGTCAAAGTTTGATCCAACTTAGCGTTCCAAGCTCGGGGTGCCTGCCGGAGTCCATAAAGGGCCTTGTCCAGTTTCAACACCTTGTCCTCGTGTCCTTCCACGACGAAACCCGGTGGTTGTGTGACGTATACCTCTTCCTTAATCTCGCCGTTGAGGAATGCCGATTCAACGTCCATATGATGAACTGGCCATCCCTCATGAGCAGCAAGAGCAAGCATCAATCGCACAGAATCCAACCGAGCTACGGGAGCGAAAACTTCATCAAAATCAACTCCGGGTTGCTGAACATAGCCTTTAGCCACCAGCCGCGCCTTGTGCCGAATCACCTCGCCATGGCTATTTTTCTTCACCTTGTATACCCATTTCAATCCAATGGGTCTGTTTCCTGGTGGGAGGTCCACTAACCTCCAGGTTTGATTGTCTTCAATTGCGCTCATCTCCTCCAACATGGCACGTCGCCATGCTGGGTGCTTCTCTGCTTCAATGTAGTTCGTGGGCTCTTCAGCGAGTTGGAGCAATAGCTCATTGGCGAGCTCGCGCTGAACAATACCTGGAGCCGAGGTTGGCCCGAGCAAGCTGTCGACGAGCTTGAACTTGGGCAGGTGGTCATCTTCACTATCAGCATCGATGTGTTCATGCGCATTGGGTGGTGGCGATACTGTCATCGGCCTCTGCTGCGTTGAAGAGCCAGCTTCCTGTATCATCTCAACTGGTGTCCGATCCTGCCAATGGGACACAGAGCTTGACTGCGCTGGCGTGCCCGCAACGTTCTCTGGCGGCAACGAAGAATCGATATCGCCCGCGACGTTCCCTGGCGACAATGAAGAATTTATACCGCCTGATGGCAACGGTGCCTCAGGTTCGGTGGTGAGCTTGACGAAGAAATCTGATGTAGGTGCAGCATCCTTCGGAAATTGTTTGCTCCACTCCCACCCCACTTCTTCCTGGAAGACAACGTCGCGTGTGACCAGAACACGCCCAGAGGAGGGTTCGTACACGCGATATGCCTTCACGCCAGGTTGGTAGCCGATGAATACATACCCCGGGAACACTTCGATCTGCAAGTTTTGACAGATGCGGCCTTGTGATCTTGGCGTGCGCCTTGCACCCAAAAACACGTAGGAAGTGCACAGCCGGCTTTCGTCCATGCTAAGCTTCAAATGGGGTCATCCCACTGACACTTTTCGTCGGCGCACGGTTCAACAGGAAGACAGCTGTGGTTACAGCCTCTCCCCAAAATTCTGCGGGGACATTTCGCGCCATAGCCAGCACCATCTGGTTCCTTCGCTCCACTACGCCGTTTTGTTGTGGTGAATTTGGCGCAGAGAAATGCCGCTGCATACCACGACCTGCACAGTATTCTGCGAATTCAACAGAAGTGAACTCGCCTCCATTGTCCGTGCGGAGTACACGCAGTTTGCGGCCAGTTTCAACTTCCACCGACGTCTGAAAATTCTTGATTGCCGTAGATGCTTCATCCTTTGCTTTGAGGAGGATCAGCCACATATAGCGGCTGTGATCATCCACAAGCAGCAAAAAATGACGCTTCCCGCCATGCGTCGCTGGAGTAATTGGTCCACACAAATCCCCGTGGACCAGATCAAGTGGAGCGGTGGCGCGGTACTTGGTTGCCGACGGAAACGATGCCCTTCTCTGCTTGGTGGTGATGCAGCAGTCGCATAGCTGATCTACATGATTGATACGAGGGAGACCACGTACCATTTCACCGTCAGCCATCTTCTTGAGAGCGCCGAAACTAAGATGCCCAAAGCGAGCATGCCATTTCCATGCATCCTCCTGATGCCGAGCCATCAGACATACGGGCTGGGCAAGTTTGAGCCGAAGAAGGTACAGACGACTTGGGGATCGCTTCACCTTTGCAACCAATCGCTTCTGTCTGTCCCAGATGCGAAGAAGCCCATCATCAATCATCACCTGACAACCGTTTTCGTCAAGTTGTCCAATGCTAATGATGTTCGTCGTGAGGCGAGGAATGTAGTAAACGCCGGTTAGTGCACGGTGCTCGCCATTGTTGCATGCGAAGAGCACGGTCCCGCGTCCCTCGATGCCCACCACGGAGCCATCGCCGAACTTGACAGTCCCAGCCACCCCTGATCTAGATCAGAGAAAGCTGCCTTGGTGCCCGTCATGTGATTCGTCGCTCCGGTGTCAAGGTACCATGTGGTGTCGTCCCGCTCCTTGTTGCGATTGTTGATTTGTGATCCAAATTCTATACATTAGGCCAGCTTCTGGACGGAGCGTAGCGGAGGCCCGTCGCCGGAGGCTTAGGGCCGGAGCGGGCATCGCGATGGCGTCGGTGAAGTTTGATCTACCGCTACTCGACTACAAGACGAGATTCTCGCTGTGGCAAGTGAAGATGAGGGCGATACTCGCCCAATCACAGGATCTGGATGAGGCCCTAGATTGCTTCGGGAAGAAGGAGAAGGATCAATGGACTCCTGAGGAGAAACGTAAAGATCGTAAGGCTCTTTCGCTCATTCAACTTCATCTTTCTAATGATATTTTGCAAGAAGTGCTGCAGGTGAAAACTGCTGCAGAACTTTGGGTGAAACTGGAATCGATCTGCATGTCAAAAGATCTCACCAGTAAGATGCCAAGAGCAAGAAAGAAATCACTACATTGAAGTCTCAGTTGAACAGTGCATTTGAGATGAAGGATCTTGGTGCTGCTAAGAAAATTCTAGGTATGGAAATTACTAGAGACCGTGCTTCTGGTTTATTGTTTCTTAGTCAGCAAAATTATATTCAGAAAGTGCTTCATCGTTTCAACATGCATGATTCAAAGCCTGTGAGTACTCCCATTGCACCTCACTTTAAATTGTCAGCTTCACAATGTCCTAGCACTGATGAGGAGGTTGAGTACATGTCCAGAGTTCCGTATGCTAGTGCTGTAGGGTCTTTGATGTATGCCATGGTTTGCTCTCGTCCAGATTTATCTTATGCTATGAGTTTGGTCAGTAGATATATGGCTAATCCTGGTAAAGAGCATTGGAAAGCCGTTCAGTGGATTTTCAGGTACATGCGAGGCACATCGAATGCTTGTTTGAAGTTTGGCAGGACTGAAAAAGAACTCGTTGGCTATGTTGATTCAGATTATGCTGGTGATTTGGATAAGCGTAGGTCGCTCACAGGTTATGTATTTACCATTGGAGGTTGTGCTGTGAGCTGGAAGGCACATTTGCAGGATGTTGTTGCGCTGTCCACCACTGAAGCAGAATATATGGCTATGTGTGAAGCAAGTAAAGAGTCAGTTTGGCTGAAAGGTTTGTTTGCTGAGCTTGCTGGAGTTGATTCTTGCATTAATCTGTTTTGTGACAGTCAGAGTGCAATTTATCTCACTAAAGATCAGATGTTTCATGAGAGGACAAAGCACATTGAGATTAAATATAACTATGTCAGAGATATTGTTGCAAAGGGTAAGCTAAAGGTATGCAAGATTAGCACTCATGAAAATCCTGCTGATATGTTGACAAAGCCAGTTCCTGTTGCTAAGTTTGAGCTTTGCTCAAGCTTAGTTGGTATTACAGCTTAGCCCAAGAGGCTGTGTGGCGCCGAAAGTATTTCTTTCTTTGTTGTGTTCAGGGTGAAGGATTGGTTTATGCTACAGGAAGGAATTTGTCTCAAGGTGGAGTATGTTGATTTGTGATCCAAATTCTATACATTAGGCCAGCTTCTGGACGGAGCGTAGCGGAGGCCCGTCGCCGGAGGCTTAGGGCCGGAGCGGAGTGGAGTCCTGAAGCGGCCCATTGTGCAAGGCCCGTGCACCCAGGGACGCCTGGGGGGGTGCGGGGGGGCGAAGCCCCCCCGCGGTATGGATTCTAGTCGAATTAGGGTTTCCCTGTTATATATATTCCCTGTAAGCCGCCGTTTGGGATACGAGATTAGAGTTGTAAATCCCCGGCATTGTAACCTCACCCCGATATAGTGAAGATTGTTGCTGGCTGGCGCCCGTGGTTTTTTCCCTCTCGCATTGGGAGGGTTTTCCACGTTAAAATCTCGTGTCTCTCTGAGATTGATCTTGTTTACTTCGTCGTTCCTCCGCCGTCGCGTGTAACAGCGATCCAGCTGCACGTACAACTTCCCCTCCTCCAGATGCACTGCCTCACTGGGCTTGTTTGCCAGTGGTGGTGCCTGTGCCTGCTCGACCTGGTGAAGCTCGCAGGTGCGTGCCATGAGCAGCGTGGGCTCGTCTTCCTCAGCTTGGACGACATGAGCCTGCTCTTGGTCGCGCTTCTTCTTGCGGCAGTCACGTTCCCAGTGACCGGGACGTTTACAGTAGCGGCACTCATCCTTAGAGATGCCACGAGATGGATCGCGGCCGGTATCTTCGGTCACGCGCGAACCACCTCTTCCACGACGTCGTCGTCCGCGTCCATTCTTGGTGCGGCCAGAGGAGCCCTCACCGGTCTGCAGCTTCAGCCGCCCGACCAGGGACTCCAACTCAGAAAGAAGCAGCCTGCCGTTGCCGCTTCCACCCGAATGTCCACCAATGTCAAGCTCCTCGCGATCTTCAACGACCTTGAGCCGCCCGGTTAATTCCTCAACAGTCAGCATCTCCAGATCGAGCATTGTCTCGATCGAGAGAGCGATCTGCGAGAATTTGGCCGGGAGTACTCGAAGAAATTTACTAATCACCATTTCGTCGTTATGCACATCACCGAGAGCGGTCAATTGATTTGCCACCCCCATGATACGAATCGCGAACTCGGTGACCGTTTCGTCGTCGCGGAACTTGATGCCGTCAAATTCCTGTCGGAGCTGTTGCGCCTTCGCCTTGCGGACACGGTCGCTCCCAGCATACATTGACTTGACTGTTTCCCATGCCGCCTTCGCCGAGTTCTTCACCGCAAGAGTTGACATCAGCTCGGAGGGAACGCCTTTCAGAATGGCCTCCAACGCCATTCTGTCTTCCTGCAGATCGTACACTCCAACTTCCACCGCCTCCCACAACCCTCTGGCCTGCATCATTACCTTCATGAGCAGTGCCCAGTCGTCGTAGTTCGAGCGCGTCAGCATCGGATACGTCGCGCCTCCAACCTCCCGCACCGTCTTTTGCACCACGAGCTCGCGGCCGGCCATGCGGCCGCGCAGTCGGTGCAGTTCGAGGGGCGAAGGTGAGCGCCGGCGTCGACGCGGTGGAGTTCTGGATCGATTTGGTGCAGGGGCCGACATTGCCGCGGATCAAACCTGGACGCTCTGAGATGTTAACTGAAAACGAGCAGATTTTCTGAATCCGCCACTGTTGTCGGACTCGGTACAGAAGTTGCGGCAACTGAGCACACTTCAGAACACACAGAATGAACAAGTGTTTTTGTGCTGCGATACATACAACTGCAGCGTTTTCATCTTCCTTTTATTATGCAAAGAATTAAGACCTAATAACTTCTAGAAACTGAAGTATTACATGCAGGCTGCCTGTCTAACTGAAAACAGATGAGAGTTACTCTCTGTATGACCGGACATTGAAAAATAAGTAAATGCACAGCTTTCACACAGATCGTGCAAAAGCCATTTAAGAAGAAAACAAATGCAAATGCTAAAATAACTAACGTGCACAGGGTTACCAACACCCACCACAGCCTTCCGCCAGCCCAATAGCGACCACCGCGGCTTGTTCGCGCTCGACGCTCGCCACGGCCGTGTCCTCTTCCACACTCTCCTCTCGGACTCGGACGGACCCATGGACCTCATCAACTGGGATCCCATCACCGGCGGCCACTGGGGACTGCACATGCCGGGGATCTGGCTCAACTGCCGCGAATGGGACGCAGCAGTGCTTTGCGCCGCTGGCAGCTGCGACCACCTCGACTGCCACGGCCCACGGCGGCCCCTTCCGAGTAGCATTCGTGTGCACCGACGACGAGGGGGTCACGTTCTCCGGCGTCTAGTCATCGGAGGCTGGTGCGTGGAGCGGCAAGACCTCCATCGAGCACCACGATGCCACCGTCGGCGTTGACACGAGTACCAGCTTCCTCATGAGAAACATACTCTACTTCCCCTTTAATCCGAGCACCAGAATCGTAGAGTACGACTGGGACAAGCCGGGGCTGTCAGTGATCGACCCGCCGTTCGCGTACGGGGTGGGCAAAGTCCTCATGGCGGCGGCGGGCTGGGGCTCGCTAGCGTGTGAGGTTCCAGCCTCTACCTGTTGTCGAGGGAGGCCACCGGCCCCAACAGAGCTGTGGCATGGGTACAGCGCAGGGCCATCGACCTCGAGCCTCTGCTCCCCGTTCATGCCCTCTACGTCGGTGTCAGGCCGAGTGAAGAAGGTAATTGATATGCCTTAGAGGTAATCATAAAGATAGTTATATTAATTCTATATTTATGATCTTTTAAATAATATGTTATTTTGTCTCTTAAATAAATGTATTTTATATTGATCAACAAGCATATGACTTATTCGTGAAACTTTTTATTCATGTTTTGATGTTATTCTAAATTATTCTTGATCTTATATCATTATGTGAGACAATTATGATTTACAGATCAACATATGTATTAATTGATGATCATATTTTATGAATCATAGATATAGGGATATCAAATTAATAATGTGGATATATATTAGAGAACATAGTGTTGAATTGACCTACCATGAGGCATTGCAGGAATTGTTATATTTTTAAGTGCTATCAGTTAGTCTCATACATAGTGTATGTAGGATTTTAGGCCAAAGATCGTTATGGCTTTTTACATAGATAATAGTTCACTTAGGGGATGCCAAACACTACTCCGTAACTAAGTGATTATAAATGTAGTTTTCGGGTTTACTATAAAGCATGCGGAAGAATATGAGCGATCAAGATAGAATTTGCCCCTCCAATATAACGAAAGAGATATTTCTGGACCCCTCGATATAGTTGGATTAAGAAAGCGCATGGCTATATCGAATATGATTGAGGAGTCACTCACAACTGAGTAATCCACTACATACTCGAGTGAAGGATCGATCTATTATAGGATGGTACGCTTTTTGTGTTGAGTTCGATTTAGTATCATAGGGCAAAAAAATCGGTACATAATCACTATATAGGTTCATTTGATATAATTTTTATGTATATTTGGGAGTTGTTATGTTCTATTAGGGACCGCTACCGGCTTATGGATTGGAAATAAGTTTTTGGCCCACGGCCAAATATACATGAACTTATAGAGTCACATACTTAACGGGTTGGAACGATAAGGCTCTAGATGATAGATTCCAGGTGGGATACGATCTCTACTCATATTAGATCTGATTAGAGGTTGTCCGAGTGGGATACAATCTCTATTCGTATTGGATAAAGATCCAACCTAAGGCTTTCTAAGTTAGATACAATATCTGATCGTATCGGATAAGGGTCCGATTGAAGACTATAATAAAGAAAAGTACAGGGGCTAAGGGAGATATCCTGATACACACCAATCGAAACCTTAACCACCACATCTCATAACCCATATCGTACATACTGGTGCTAACACACCGACGCATGATGTTCCATTCCTGAACGTGTGGACCTCGGTAGAGACGCTGCTGCGGCTGTGGCGTTGATCGGGACGATCGCGAGGAGGAAACGGTTGGCCAGAGGACAATTAACTACTTCCACTACACCGACGCGCTCTTAATTGAATAGGCCGTTTCAATTCTACTTCCGTTACATTACGCGTCTAGTGATAATGATCTATGATCTCTTACTCGCATGACTTCCTGCTTTGTACGGTAGAAAATTTTCATCTACACTAGTGTAATCTACCCGTATCTCAACATACTGGAGGGGACGAAGCATCGAAAAAGTCATTCCGTACATGAGCTTCTACACTCCAGGTAGTAATTCAAGTAGCCTCGTGCCTACCTTTAACCATGTACAGCTTTTATATGCTGTTTGCCTAGTTGTGATTTGCGAAGTAATGGTTCAGTTAGACACATTAAAGTGTGGATGATGGTATCTGTGCTCAAGAACAACGATTCTGTTAAATTGGAAGATTGTAATCTCATATGCACCGAGTTTGAGTCACTCCTACCTAATTTTGGTTTGGTTCAACTTGTTAATGGCCATTCTTGAAATTGGCTAGATATAACTAGAACTTGTTGATCCACTGTTCTGTTATCTCCTTTGTGACCAATCTTAAGGACACGTCCCAAACCCGATCTTGTAAATGTTCGAAATTTCATACCTAATAGGTTTGAATGTTGAGCTATAGCATGGTTATAATTTTTATCAATTGTATCTTTTCAGATCATACTACAGGCAGATTGGCACCGCCATGAGGACGCAGTGATCCATCCATTAATACGAACCTGCTGCTGTTGCCTTCTTGCAGAGCTGATACTTCAAGTGTTTTGTTTTCAGTTGGACAGTTTAAGTAAAAGAAGAGTAAAGTTGTCATGGTCAATTAGTATGTTTTGTTTTCAGTTGGGCAGTTGGAACAATAAACGAGTTAAGTAATCATGGTCAATTTAGTAAGTTTTGTTTCCAGTTGGGAAGCTTTAAGTAAGAGAAGAGTAAAGACATCATAGCTTACTAGATCGTGGCCCCATAACTATGTGTCAGATCTACATTTATGATTTTTTGAGTAAAGGCTGGCAAACCCCCATGGATTTGATATTTGAATCTGTCCTAATTTTTTCCCTTAAAAATGAACCTGTGTGGTTTAGTTTCAGTTTGATTTCTTGAACAAGATTGTGTGTACATAGTAGTTTCAGCCTATTCATGCATACACTTGGAACTGAAAATATTTGAGATATAGTTCAATTTCAGTACACTAGGTTTCCCATATAGTGAATAAACGGGATAATATCCTAAACAAACATGGAAGTGAAGTCTGGAGTTAAAAACTTTCGGGAAATAATTTGACGGGCAACAACAATATGGTGGTGAGTTGCATTAAGGTTAACAACTATCATGTGAATCTCGTATTGCTGCAGAATTTCTATGATTGTGAGAGTGAAACCTGGACATTTTTTTTGCCGGACAAAGATACTGCATATAATGTATTATGGAACAGCTGGGAACCAGAAGTATCTGCATTCTTTATTCCTGAAATATTATTGTTCCTTTTCAACTGTATCCATTCTGCATCCTAGTTGATGGAGCAGCTGCCAAGTACAATGGCGATATGACAAAGCCTGTTTGAGTCGGATGATTCAGACAGAGAAATCGCGGTGCTTGAAATGGACATCCACCCGTTGAAGAATGACAATGAAAAAGCCGGAAATAAAGCCTAATGTTTGAAGAAGTAAATCGAGCTTCTTCGTTCTGTGCAAGTGTAGCAGCCAGTTAGTTGCCGTTAGTGCAAAGTTATTTAATTACTCAATTCAGTGGATCTACAGTGACTCCTGCAGCATGAATCAAGTAAAGCATAAGTAGCCAGTTACCGGTTATTTTCCAAACTGCCATGAGTACAAATCTAAGATGTGTGATATTGTGCTTCCAAGTTATATAATTTTGGTTGAGTTCAACTTGCAAAAGACCGTTTTGAAATTGCCAAGATATTCCTGGGAAGTAGAGACAGGATGTTTCTATACCCTGTTCCATCAATACTCAATTTGTTGATCTGTATACAAGTAGCTAGATAAATGTTTTGAGTCATTTGCTATACCATTAGTAGAAATGTATGTGATTACTAGGTATTTGTGGCATTGGCATACAGTTAGTTGCCGTTATCTACTTCTGGTCATGTTCTTTTTTTACTTTTGGTATCTCTAGAAGTTAAAAAGCTAAATGTCAAAATAGGACGGCCTATTGAAGTTGATTTTTTAAACAGTTTCTCGAGCCTAAAACCATGTGCGCTATCTATATTGAGCAAGTTCCAGAGACAGAAAGCCTAGCTGGTAACATTGGCAGCAATGATCAGAATTCGTCTCTTCAAAGATGCAGCTATATCTACAAGTAAACTTGTTAAATTTGTGTATGAATTTACCACGTGTCGAATTTATCGGTTGTCGAACTATCCGTTTATATTATTCGTTTTCGAATTAAAACCGTTATGTATCCATCTCGACGATACTGTATTCAAAACTCCGAATTCATATTCGTATCCGGTTTTACTGTATCCAACTTTGAAAAAAATATAAGTTAGAATACAGTATAAGCAATATCGTCCAAATCCGACACGTTTGCACTCCTAAATGCCTTCAATGTATTATCTACAAACAGAAAAACTGTGCAATGATGTTCTCATTCCGGTGACAGTTCAGCGAAGTAACAAACCAACATTTGTGCAACTCCTCCAATCTTAAATCATGCATGAACGCATTTCCTCCGCGATCACGGAGCTGCAAATCCAAAACAGAGCCTAAACACATTTACAGCTAGGCTATAACACTAACCACTATACCTGATACCAATGTTCACCGTTCAGTGTCCATATTACTCTACCACAGGCTAGTACGTAGCAGCAATATTGTTAGATACTTAGATCATGCTGGTTCTTGGAAAGCCATACCCTACACACACAGATTTTCTAGTAGCTTCCCTTGTCTTTTTCATCGTGTGCATGCACACTGGTACAACAAATATAACACGTGGTTTTTTCCTTTCCTTTATGTAAAGAGATCTATGGCGAGTATTTTGGTTGCATGCTGGTCTTCTTTTCCTTTTATTTAAGAGCAGCCTCAGCTTTCCAGGCTGGGGGTGGTGCCCTCGACTCGATCGATGCGCCCGAAAGAGACCAAAATAATGCAAGCTGCAGTGCACCTGTGCAATGGCACGTACCACCCCATCGGCCCTAGCTATGGGTCAGGTCAGGGCAGTGTCTCGCCCTTGGACTCATCCGTCCCTCCAAATCCATGGCAAAGCGGTGCCTGATTTAGACCACGCTTTTGCTCCATTGATAGGGTACCTAATCTTAATCTTATCATCTGATCTGTTTGATCGATGATCTATTGAATGAAATAACTTCTTAAACTAGGTTCTCCAAAACAATTTTTTTAATCTAAAACAATGTGTGTCGTTTGCGTTGATCTCTGTCGTTTACTGTCATATAAAAAACACAGATAAAAATTATTAATTATAGTTGAAAATTAAAGTGTGGTAAAGTGTAAAGTGTGGTGTGCAAATTAGCGCGATGCAAGCGGACAAGCTCAAGTGCATGCATGCTGGTTGTTGCATGCGTCCTCGGGAATCATAGTACTTTTGGGATCGAGCTAACTTGCCTGTGTCGCTCCACGAGCATTCGTTGGATCGGGTCAGTGCTGCTTGTATTTGATTCCAAAAGAAAAAAAAGGGTGTACCAGATTAGGCACTAACAAATAGCCAAATCATCAGTGAGGAATGCATAATGAACCAGGTTCACCAGCTAATCAGTCAGAGGTTCCTTTAATTGTGCTTTGTAATACGTACTGTTTGGTTCTTCTTATCCTCTTCGATTCTTTTTTTTTAAAAAAAAAAGGTACAGCCGTCGATTCGAGAGAGATATTTCTCAACTACTTGCATGATGTTTGGCCTTATTCGGCCTCAAGGAATAAAGGTCTATTTGGCAGAGCTCCAGATTCTTATTTTTCAACTTTTGCTTTAGATTCTATAAGAATCCACTTCTCTGAGAATCTGAAGTTACCTCTGAAAAGCGTTTGGCTAGTGGGTTGGCTCCAGATTCATAAAAGAAGAGATTTGAGGGAAATATACCATGTTACCCCTAGCAAATAATTGGGAGATTTTGCTATTTCTTTCCAAAGGTAAAGTAGGAAAATCATTTACACAGAATCATACAGCAATACGTAGAGGTTTGAGTGATGACATACTCCATACAAAAGAAAGTTGCACAAGCTTTACAATAATGTTTACGGATGAGCATATGCAAATAAACCACTCGATTTCTCATATACTTAAGTATCTCTTTTTCTTAATAATGATAAGCATTAAATCCAGAAGTCAAGGCAATGAACATATTATTGCTGTATACTTCCATGATTTGAGTGCGACACAAAGGGATTTTGGAATTTTGCTGTGATGATCAGAAAATGACTGAAATGAAAAACCGCAGGAATTTCATGAACCACTTTCAGACATTCAGAGCTTCGGAACTCAGTACACCGGCCACATGATGCTCATTATTATTATCAATCAGACTTATTACATGTGGCAAGGAAAGCCCTTGCTCTAACAAGAATCAACTCAAGAATGTACAGTCAGGGTTGAGATCTTAGGACAAGTACACAATGCAGTGGTTTTGACTTTACAGAAATACAGCTCCAGCACAAATATCTATGAAATTATGATCAGTTTAGCCAATTCCTCCCGGACGGTCATTCTTGTTCTGCGTCAGCCTTCTGTGATCGTTCTGGAAGTCGCCGAGGTAGCCGCGTCGAGTCGCCGACGTCGCCGCACAATCCGCCGAGGAATCGCCGTCGAGTCGCCTCCCTATTGCTAGTTCCCCTCCTCAACCGACGCAAATGTGTCATGTCTGAAGATAACAAGTCAAACGAAATTCATAGCTGGGGAAGATTAAGCCAAATACAAATACAACAAATTTAAAGCACAATATGTAACATGTAATATTTAGATCTCTATAGCAGTTGCGCAGGAGATAACGATAAAATCAGTAAGCAATGCAAAACATCTATATGATCTTAACATGTATTATGCCATTTCTACTCATACATAAAGCATAGCAATTCTACTGTATTATGCACAAGAGTACACCTGCTAAAATCACTAACATAAGCTCAGACTTGCTATTGCTATTGATCCCAACATGCATAAATAATTTAGCTTACAACTGGTGCATGTAACTACCAAAAACACACTGGTGCATGTAACTAGAACCCCACTCAAAGAATAATGAACTACTTGCAGGTTTTTTTCCCGACATTCATATGCAGATTTGCCAAATATATGGAATGGAAATGAGAAGAACTCGTTATATATAAGCCCACAGTATATACAACATTCAGAGCAAATGTTCAGAGCAAATCATACACATACACATTCAGAGCAAATGTTCAGAGCAAATAGTGTCTACACATTTAGAGCAAATAGTTCAGAGCAAAGAGCGGAAGGAGGCAGCCGTGGCTGTGCTGGAGACCGGAGGGCGGAAGGAGGCGGCGTCGGAGGAGATCTGGAGGGCGGAAGGGGGGCGTCGGAGGAGATCTGGACCAAAGGGGCGGAAGGAGGGCGGCGGCGGGGCGCGAGAGGGGAAGGGAGGAGGTGGGAGGGAGGCGGCGGGGCGAGAGGAGGGAGGCGGCGGGGCGCGGGAGGGGAAGGGAGGAGGCGGGAGGGAGGCGGCGGGGCGCGAGAGGGGAAGGGAGGAGGCGGGAGGGAGGCAGCGAGGTGAGAGGAGGGAGGCGGTGGGGCGCGGGAGGGGAAGGGAGGAGGCGGCGGGGCGAGAGGAGGGAGGCGGGGCGTAAGAGGGGAAGGAGCCGGGTGCGAGAGGGGGAAGGAGGGAGGCGGCGGGGCGAGGGGATAGGGGCGGGGGGGGGGGGGCGAAACGGGAGACGGGAGGGTTTCGGTTTTTATATGGGTGGCATTTGCGGGTAAATTATATGAACTTCAATGGGTAGGTTGGATTTAGGTTGGATATCTCCCCACGAGAATCCACCTCAACCCAGCTTCTCCTAGTTAGTTCATTTTGGATGCTGCTCCACACAAGAAGCAGAATCAGTTAATTTTGAGAAGCAGGTTGTTTGGCAGAGCTCCACAAGATTCAACAGAGAAGCTGGGAGCAGGAGTTGTACCAAACAGGCCCTAAATAGATGGTAGAGATAATATACATAGACCTATATACGTGTAGAAACTCTTAAGTCCTATGGGATGAGCTTACGCGCCTTCGTGATCGACGGTCTCATGCTATTTTACCGTCAATTTAGCGTGACGCCGCAATGCGGTGCAGTGGAAGACGGTGGGCAAAGGGCGGCGCGGTGGAAAATGATGGGTAGGAGGGCAATGGAAGACTAGGATCGTACAATTTTACTAGCGGTTACGTGGGGGCGTTTGGATGCAATGGGTCTTAATCTGGTCACGCATCTCTTGTTATCGTTGGAACGTAGAATAATTTATTCTACTATTAGGTGCAGAATAGCCATCCAAAAAAAATCTAACCTCACAATTCTAACCGTTAATAAAGTTGACCTGACCACTAACCCCAATTTTAGATTTCGAGGACAAAATATTTTTAAGGGGTAGGCTGAAAAACCCTTACTCTTAATTAATGTCACTAGTGAAATTTAAGTAATTTAAGCAGTAATTAAGCTAATTACAACACAGTAAATTACAAGAAATTAAACTCAGTCCTTACAAGCACAATAAAATTATTACAACCATTGAATATTTACAAGATTGTGTTGCGTATTTAGAATAAATAAATTACAAGTATTGAGTTAAAATAGAAAATAATAACAAATACAATTGCACCATTTTAGGACCTTGCATTTTTCCGGTGCTTGCTTGGTGAAGTGTAGCCATCCGAAACCGAACCAAAATCCAACCTTTTCTTTTGCGATCTAAACATGGAGAATAAAAACAATCCAAGAGAGAATAAAAGAAGAAAATGATTTTGCCGTTAGAACCTATCCGGCTTTAGAAGGACGAATCGAATAGTGCTCATCGAGATTCCCAGACCGTCCAGGACCAATCGACACCTCTCACATAGATGGGCCTCATCATTCAGCAAATATGATTCCCACAACCCATTTTATTTTACTGACTTACCTCATACAGTAGAAAACCAGATGAATAGTACCGAAGCCATGCCATGGACCAAGGGTCCATAAGATTCACCCCAAAATTACCCATTGTATAGTGCCAACAGAGAGCATTCGGGATCGGGATAAGACCAAGCCCAGCGCCAACTGGAGTCAGGCGTCCCCTTCTCCTCTTAAAGCCAACCAGAGAGCAAGACCAAAGGCAACACTCCCATTTCCATTGGGCAAACTACCAGAGGGAAGGAACCAGCAAGAGCCAAAGCCACCAAAGAACCAAGACCAAGCAAAGGCCAAGTCCTATGCTTCCCCTGCCCTCACCAAAGCCATAACAAGCTAAAGGCAAAGCCAAAACCGAGAGCCTCCCCACAACACAGCAAAGCACTAAGTTCTTAGCCACACACAAAGAGGTAGTGAGGAAGATGAAGCTAGGAGAAGAGGAGCCCACAAGGAGTTGGGGAAGACCACGGCGTGAAGACAGAGGCCGTGGCGACCATGGGCCAACAAGGACCACAATGAATCAGACCGGGATGAGGAGGGGACAGAAAGGACTAATGGGAACACGCCACGACCATCGTCATCGCCTTTCCATCCCCAACTGAACCAAGCCAAGTAAGGTCCCCACACCTCATCCCCATAGTCCATCTCAGCAACATAGCACAGGCACATTACAGAGGAGCACAAGCATGCACTCCCAACCCCCCTCACACCCATCATGCATCCATAGTGAGTCTTATATCCACATCACAGAGCAATAGGGAGAAAGTAAGAAAGGAGTGGAGGGGAAAGAGTATACCTAGGTGAGACCACAGTGTGCCATCACCAACAAGCCACGCGCACCCGATAGCCACCCGCGCTCCCAGCGCATGGGAAGGCCTCAAGCACCATCATAGCTTGTCCTGTTGCACCATCATCAGACTCAACCTACTAGACAAGACTCCTCTTAATAATACAGCAACCTATACTAGCAGCCCGGTCTTCCAACCAAACACCAAGACCAATAAAAGACTAGAAACACATTCTTAGCCCTATTTAGTCATACCTTTACCTTGAACACCCTCTTGAAGCTTGATGACACACATCATCACTTCAAGTCCGAGTTATCGTCTTAACATGCATCAACACATGATACATCCACTTCTTGAAATCTATCAACATATGATAGGTCTTCACTTGACTTAATGATCAACACATGATTATCTCCTCTTAGATATGTATCAACTCATGATGCATCCACCATTTGACTTGATGATCTTCAACACATGAAGTCATCCCAAGTGGAAGATTGTATTCATCCAACTCATGGAAAATGTTAGTCCACAAATTAGTTGCCATTAATTACCAAACTTTACCATTAACACATAATGGAGGGACTAGATTTTACAATCTTCCCTTTTTGGTAATTCATGACAATCTTAATAAATAATGAGATAAAGATTGTATTTGCGAATATACAATATGTACACAACACTTGTATATTCTAAGATAAGCTTTTAAAGTAAAGCTTACTTATCCGGTTGTCATTAATCATCTAACCATTAACACATAATGGAGAAGTTAGATGACAACCCGATTGCAAATGAGTATATATGAACTACACAAGCTATATATACTTAAAGGACGTGTTTCAAAGTAAAGATGCTTAATATGTGTATTAAAGGAAACATGGACCAATACTTATGAAACCTCAAAATGTAGAGTGAACTCCCCCTAAATGTATGCATATAAGTATGTGTAATGAAGATATATGCATATATTCATTCTGGACTGTTTGTTGAGTTCAATCTATATTTTGGATCGAAGGAATGTACTAATATATAAGAATGTGATTTCAAATGCATACCTCTTTGATTTCATATTTTCATCTAAATGAGACTAAGTAATACGATAATAAATGAACATGATTAGTCTCACAAATGCATTTATCATTATCACCAAAATTGTACAATAGTATTTACCATTATCACCAAAACAAACTTAAATGGAGTTTGATCTTTCAACAGTGCTATATAAATCATGAATTCATACCTGTCTCCTGAAGTGGAGATTATGGGAACCAATGGAGGTTTTGTATCCACTATACAAGTGTTCAGTAGATTTTTAAATTAATAATTGGAAATTCTTTCAAAACCTAAAAACCTTTATTTTCTATAAATTTTGGAAATGAGAAGGAGAAAGTGATAAAAATGAGCAACAAAATGGGAATGAAGATTTTAAGAAATGTTAGATTATGAACATCCAGTGTATTATGCTAATAATGCTTGCTAAGTACTCTGTACTTACTCTTGCTATTATCATCGTTTGTTTAGAAATAGCTCATCCTGAAGATCTATTAGGACCTAGCGAAGTTCACATGGATGAGTAGCACTACACCTGATAGAATGCTGCGAACTTGAGTTCATTTTAGTATCACCCCGATGTCAATCTTGGTATTTTTTTTATATAATTTTGTTTAGATCCCCTTTTACTTCTGAATAATGTAGTATTTTAGCCCTAATAGCCTTGTACTAGACTACAGCTCTGTGTGGCTATGATTATGTAATATTCAGATCTATATCTAATTATTGTTCTGGTACAACACTTTGATGGGCTTATTATTCATTAAGACGGTGTTCTACCAGACAAACGAATAATAATCCGTTGCCTAATTATTATTACCCTTCGATAATAACACGGGCTTCACACTAATTCTTTAATTTTTCACGTGGTAGATGTCATTCTTACAAAAACGCGCGACTATATGTGCAGCAACGTACGTACGTACGTACATCGAAGCATAGTTTTTTTTTAACAAAAAAAGGCAGGAGGAATCTTGACTGGTCGCTCTAGAGAGCTATGCGTGTGTCAAATGGTGTGTGTCCACCAGCATGCGCTACTTAACTACTGGTGACGGTATTGTTCTTCTGGATTCGGTTGGTGCAGTGCACGAATGTATAGGCAGCCAGTACAATGGTACGGGTATGGGTAGAATAAGCTGTGCGTTGTAGCAGAAGTCGCCGTTGAGTGAATGATGAGACGGCAGATGAAGCAAGGGAGATCCCCCTGCCCGTCTCCGGTCGACAGGATCCACCTGCATCACGCACTCTGATCTTAATTCGCTTCTGCCGGCGGCCACATGGAACGCTCGCGGAAGCTGCGAGATGACGATGATCATCGAACGTACGATCAGCCAACTCCGATTGATTGGTCGGTTGGTGTTCCAATTAATCGTCGGTCGCGCGCGCGATATCCACGTACGTACGTGTACATGTGTGCTTTTTCGCATGTGAAAGTGGCAAGTCTAGCTAACCTAATAAAAACAAAGCACTGTATTTTAGATACTGTTGGTTGGATTTAGATACTGTTTTAGCTCTATCTATAATAAAAATAAAGCACTGTATTTTAGCAATGTTGTATCTGTAGTCAGTGGCGGATCCAAGGAAAAAAATTTGGAAGGGCTGAAGTACCTTCAGCTCGATCTCAACCCCTTCTACATTATACATCCATGGCTAAAAATTTAAAGGGGGCTTCAAGGGTCCGATAGCGGTAGGGGGGCTCGAGCCCCCCGCCCCACCGCTGGATCCGCCGCTGTCTGTAGTACCCTTATTTTGGCGCCTCTGTATACTCCAATCTACCGATAGGCAGGAGTAGAAACATTGTGTGTACCTGCACATCCAACATTGGCCCCTTCTTTCTGATTTTTTTTGCGAAATTTTGATTTCAGCTTCTAATAATTAATACTAGCCTCGTAGGCGCGGCGCCACGCCGCGCCAGCAACCGTGTGTACCGAAGTAAAAGAGGCGATAATTCGTGAGGAGTTTTATTAAAAAAAATCGAGGGCACATGTGTATTTTCGAAAAAGTTAAAGGTTTTTTCCGTAAAAAATCGAGGACCTGTACGTAAATAAACGGGCCTGTACGTAAATAAACGAGGACCCGTACGTAATTTAGGAAAACGCGGGGCGCTATCCTGCAAAGTGGAGGGGCTAAAAAACTGGCAGGGATCTTTTCGCGGGGAAAAAAGACCTTTACGTAATTTTCGGAAAGTACAGGGAAACCGACTCCCTGACCGTACGAAGATTCCCCGCCACGCACCGGCCGGAGCGCGCGGGCGGGCGACGTGGCCACTCTCTCCTGCGCGGAACCCCGCCGGGCGTAATATAGAGATAATTTCAGCTTCTAATAATTGATACTATTTATCTAATCTATCAATTAGGTATAACTAAAAGCCATCAACCATATACACGATTGACTCAAAAGACAGAGCCATTATTGGCTGGGTGGGTGCGCGCGGACTGGAGCGAGTCCCACGGAGCACCACCTGTCCAGCGTAGCACGAGAGGGGAGGAGCCAGCCATGTGAGCCTCGGGGCCCACCAACCTAGCCTCTCCTTTCTGTCCTTGCCTCCTCCAGTCCAGAAAGAAATTGTACGGAGAAGGGCCTCACTTAGATGTTGTCACGCGTCTATCAGAGGAGATACGTGGCAGCATATGGACGGGTCTAGTATGCACCGATTCTTTCGTCCCATCCCTGGCTGAGGAAGGACATGTACAATAAAATAGGCAACTATTGTCTATTATATCATTCTATATTATCCACAGGCAACACTAAAAATACTCTCCATAATAGATTGTTCGTAAGTTCTTTATAATAGATTGTCTATAACATATAAGATAACATCGATACAATGTTATATGAACTGTCTATAGCAGACTGTTTTTTTATGTTTTCATATAATTACAGTCAACCTTCTCTCTTCTTCTCTTTTATCCTCTCAGCAAAAGTTTTATATAATACTTTTTATAAATAGATTATACTATTCTATTATACATACGCTAGGTCCATGCGCTTCCTGCCTCGTGCAGCTGAGCCCGGATGGGTTGGGCGCATGCGCCCCGCCACGTATGTACCTCCCCTGCAGGCTGCAGCGCAGCATTGGTGGCACGCCCTACCCTGCTCCACCTAGTCGTGTGATATCGCTGCTTGTGATCCCCTTTATTTTTTTTCACGAAAAAACAAAGCAGAGAGCATTTGAATGGCTTGATTGACTGACTCTCTAGTTAGGCTTAAGCAGTGGCGGATCCAGGAAAATTTTTTGAAGGGGCTGAAGTACCTTCAGCTCGACCTCAGCTCCTTCTACATTATATATTTATGGTTAAAAATTTAGGGAGGACTCCAGGGGCTCCAAGGGTCCAGTAACGGTAGGGGGGCTCGAGCCCCCCGCCCCACCGCTGGATCCGCCGCTGGGCTTAAGATATGATAGACTGCACCAGTTCATCCACACATGCAATGGGCTGCACGATAGCAACACAGCCGAACCAGCACCCCATCTCCCGTGAGTAATATTACTCTGTCCAGCAACAATTACAACTTATATAATATATAGAATAGAATGCTCCCGGTTTTGTTTTTATTTTACAAGTCAATTTTGCATAGTACTCGTACTAGTTACTGTTTAGTACATTTTTTTTCTATTCTTTCATTCACCTGGCACGCATGATGCGTTGCATTGCTGGGCCAAAGGAACAGTGATTTGGTTCCTGTGCAAATCTGCAGTGCATGTACTGTATACTACAACTATTGGCACATGATTTTCATTCTCCTGACCTGATGATTATTTCTTATCGATTTTTGGGTCAAGTCCTACGTCTTATCCGTCGCTGGTGATGGAGCACTAGTATTTTTTATCGGCAAGTCTCCTGCTATAGCATGATCATCTTGTGATTCTGGCAGAGACACGTTCCTCCCTACTGTGTTACTAGGATCGAGTAAGGCACGGTCATAGATCGTTGCATGGAAAGGCGTGTGTACATTTGTATGGATATCCTTGCGCCTCATCACGTGATCCAGCTAGTTTTAACTATTTATTTTAACTCCCAAGGTAGGCCGACTTAGAGCAAGTATACTAAGGGCATCTCCAATGGGTCTATAGCAGCTATCTACAAGAGAGTCCATGTCATCAACTGTCCTACGTGGAAGATATTAAATGAAGAAAGAGAACGCAGCTCTCTACAGCTCTAGAGATAGTCTATAGCGCCAAACGAGGCAGCCTCCATAAATTCTGTGTGTGCATGTAAGCATCAAATAGCTATTCTTATAGATAGTTCTTTAGAATGCTAACTTTAGTGTGTACTATATAGATGATGTGGAAGTCTTATAGTTAGTTGCTAGCTATAACCATTGGAGAGACTGTTAGTAAGCTGTATGCTGAGGTGGAGGAGAGAGAAGGAGAGAGAAAAGAAGTGGGCTGTAAATTTACAGCCAGCTAAAGCACAAGAACCAAGAAATTTTGTGAGAGAAAGGGGTGGATCATACAGCCTTCAGCTGGCTGTAAACTACTATATAAATAGGCTGATAAGTGGGCTGTAAATGTTCATACAACCAGCTGAAGGCTGTATTATTAGCCTTGCTCTTAACTAGTTAAGGAAGGCGTACATTTCAGTTCAGCCAATTCTTTTCGCAGACCAATAAGCCACGTACCAGCATATAGTATTCTTCGCATGCATTCTTCTCAGTGGCGCACCGAGAAATAAAACAAGAGCAGACTAACACAAAAGCACCACTCCCAAGAAACTTGCTCTTGCAATCACACAATGGATGTTTGTATTTTTTTTTTTTTTTGGTAAGGGCAACATGAGTAAGATACTTTAGCAAAATAATTCGCTGAATTATCAAACTTTTCAGATGTTTCATTTTTGATAACCTACAGTAAATAAAGGAAATGAGCACTAACATTTCGCATTAGTAAACATGATGTTGTAGAACATAAACTATGCATTTATGTAGTATTTACTACCTTCCTGCAAGAGTATTTGTTCTAAAACAAACCATGAAATAAGCTATACATGTAATTCACACCCTCCCAGTCCCATTTCTATGAACAGAGATTTCAACGAAGAAACATTTCAGAACATTTGACAATCATCACCCTCAACAATCAATACAACAGGACGCCAGAATTAGTAAATGGTAATACCAAAATACTCCCCGTCTCATCTCGTTCATCACCGTCAATTTCTATTAAAACTTTGCCAAAAGATTTATTTTCATCCTACAATCCACCATCAATTTCTTGCCAAATCCTAAAGCACAAGTTATCCAGTCTCTCCCGGCAAAAGGCCGCCATACATTACTTATTGGACATGCCAGCCCAAGTCCACCCCGAAGTAACTATACACGATGAAGACGGTGGCGACGATGACGGTGACGGCCGCCATCTTCATTTCTCTTGTATCCGTCTCGTTAAAAACTAATTAAAATTGAATTAGTTGCATAAAAATATAGGTATGTAAATATTTCGGGGGAAAAGTCACAACATGCGTACAATATACTAGTCTTGTAGCATACATGTGTGCTTGCCAAATGTAGGCATATACGGAATGGGATCTTATTGTATGTTATTTATTTGTATAAATAGTAAGAGTCTACTAGAAAGAGTGTGAAAATGACAAGTGTACAATATGCCAGCCTTGATGTTAGGAAGGTCCTGAAGTTTGGAACTGCTATTATATCTATTAAATCTCAAACCAACAGAGTGGAAGAACAATGCAATTAGCAATAGTTGCATGCAAGAACAAAGATATCGCCATTCGATCAAACACCTTGTGTCTGCAAATGTGTAATGAACTATAGACGGCGGAGGAGGCGACTGCCATTTTCATTTCTCTCATGCCCGTCTCGTTAAAAACCTAGTAAAAATTGAATTAATTGCGTAAAAATATGGACATGTAAATATTTCAGGGAAAAAGTAGAATTCCTATGTATATATAAACATGTATAATCTAACTAGTGAATATATAGCCCAATAAGTTATGTATGTATGATGTATTAAGGTGTTAAATAATATTTTGCATCTACATACATGCGTGCAAAATTTCTTTAGTTACCAGGTGCTAGGAAAAGTATATGTGTAAGTGGTGTATAGAGCTACTGATTCTGCTTGCCTTTAGACGGAATAATGGTTTCTATTATTTTGATGCGACTAATCATTGAATTGAGTATTTAAATGAGCATTCGAATAATCTAATAGCAATATATTTATTTAATTGGTGGTCACTAATTCCCCCCTTTTGGTTTACTAATGACATGTTATTCGGGTTTTAATAACGTGCCAGCTTGCTACAAAAATTTTGCAAGGTAATCAGTGTTAGCCAGATTTTATGGAATATTCTCTTGACCTGCATTTTGTAAATCTAATTTGTAATTTTAATTTTCTTTTCCTTTTTTTCTTTTCCCCTCCATCCTTTTTCTTTCACCCGGCCGAGCCATCCCCTTCATTTCCCTTTTCCTCATCCCTCCTCCCGATCTGGATCTCGCGCTCATCGTGCTCCCTCCCCTCATGCCGCCGGTGCCCGGTCACGCCCTTCGCCTTCCCACCTGCGAATTCACCCTCCTTCCCCCGCCAACCCTGCGCGGAGTCAACGCCGGCGTACGCACGGAGCGGGAAGCCCGGGATGCACTCTCTGGACTCTGGCCTCTACGACCTCACGCGGTTGTCCGACGATTGGCAGTGCATGGCTCCGGTATACTCCTTCCCCTCTACTCCCTCTCTCTGCTATGTGATGGGTTGTAGTTGTGGGGATGATCGTGAGATGGATGGTGACGGGAAGGCAACGGGAGGTGGGAGGCGAGGCCGAGGCAGCCGCTGATGCTGGCGTGCTGGCTGTGCCCCTGTACTGGCTGTGCTCGCTGGGCTGGGCCGGCCCGAGCATGGCAGGATATGCCGTGCAGTGCCCCCCATCGGGCCAACTTTTCAGGCCCGGCCTGACCCACCATTCGTGTCGTGCCGGCATGGCCCGCCACATAGCATATTCGTATCGTGCTTAAGCCGTGTTAGTCTAACCGGGCCTTAGACTAGCACCAATAAACTTGCCCGACTCCCAGCTCTACTAGCTAGGAATAGCATGAACGATTTGAAGGGGGTGAGGAGCGGCCACCCCATACGGCGCCACGCGTATCATCCACCGCCAGGTCCAGCACGAGTGGCCACAACATACAACCTTTTTTCTCCTTTCTTTTCCTTTCCTTTCTCTTTTCTTTTTACAGCAGTCGCTCCTTTCCTTTCCTTTCTACGTGCACTTGCGATAGCACTGGTTGCACCCTTCGTCTCGTCCCGGCGAGGAAACAAACCGCAAGCCATTACTAGCACTAGCACGTCTAAGCTATCATCATTTGCCCTGGCTAGCTGTCTAGAACTAGGTAATTAAGTCGTACGCCAACGAGTTTCTGCAAAAACCATTTGATCCGTTCGTTCCCCGTTTGGCTTTGCTAGCTAGATACGCGTATATGCATGCATGCCTGCCCACGGTTTCTCCCTTTCCCTTTCTCGAGAACATCGATCGAGCTAGAGATAGCTTCGCTTTCTAGCTTGCCCCCAAAAAATTGACGTGATATTTTGCTCTGCTGACCGATCGAGCTCGCTCATTTTGAGTGGTTCTGCGGTGTTCTTCGATCCATGAACACCAGCCCGGGTGCAGTGTCACTCTTACTGCAGCATTACGATCCAGCTTGATTAATTTGGAGCAGAGTATTCACCTCTCTGTGGACTATTACGGGTAACTACCGCGGTGACACGACACGGCGCACGGTTGCCGGTTTGAACGAGCTGCCCATCTATCTACGGCGCCGTGTGCAGCCACGTCGATTTGCACACTGCCGAGTCAGCACGCGCCCGCCACGTATTCACCACGTACTCCGCACGAATATACTCCCCAAGCGACCGCCACGTATTCACCACGTACTCCGCACGAACATACTCCCCAAGCCCTAACGGTAAAAAAAAAAGGGAGCAAGAAATCCGCGAGTCCACGCAGGTGCGCTGGCGCCGGCGAAACGCCAGCCTGTCATGCTCCCCCTCTCCGAGCAACACGACAAATCCACCCTCCCCCCTCTCCTCTCCTCTATATAAAGCCTCCCAGTCCCACCTCCACCTCCGTCGCCATCTCGTTCTCCCATTTCCTTCCTTCCTTCCTTCCCAGACACGCAGCATCGAAGGCAGAAACTCGGATCGAGCAAGTCACGAGCAGATCGAGCGAGTCACCGATGGGGCTCTGCTTGTCGAGCGGCGGCGCGGCGGCCGAGGGGCTGGTCGCGTGTACGGCGATGGTGCTGCTGCCCACGGGGGAGCTGCGGGAGTACCCGCTCCCTGCCACGGCGGCGCGGGTGCTGGAGGACTCCGTGGCCGGGGAGGCCGGGTGGTTCCTGTGCGACGCCGACGCCATGGGGTTTGAGGGCCCCGTCGCGGCCGTGGGAGGCGCCGAGGAGCTCCGCCAGGGGCAGATCTACTTCGTGCTCCCCGCCGAGGTCCGCCGGCGTGGACTCCGCCGCGAGGAGGTCGCCGCCCTCGCAGTCAAGGCTTCCGCGGCGCTCGTCAAGACCGCGGGGGCCAACTCCACCGCCTCCGGCGGCGGCCGGCGGAGGCGCGGCGCGGTGGCGCCGCTCGTATTCGCACCACCGGAGGAGGAGGAGGAGACCGTTGTCTACAAGGCCACTCCGGCGCCGGCGGGGAAGAGGCGGCCGGTGGCGCGCGGTGGCGGCAAGGGTGGGATGAGGAGGCAGCAGCCGCGGTTCGCGCCGGATTTGAGCGCCATTCCCGAATGCGACATGAGTGAGTGAGCGAATGGCGTTCGCGGAATCGATCGAGACAAAACAAAACTGGGGAATTCCGAATTGCCAAAGTTGGACGAATTCGGTGGCTCCGACCATCCTCGAATCAGAGGGAAGGAGGACGCGATCATGGAGAAACTGCAGGTGGGCCCCACGAGGTGAGGCCCGGATCCCCGATCGAACGGACGGCGTGCTTTCTTCTAAACCAGATCGAGTTCATCATTTGAGTTGGAGATGTGGCTGAGGAGGAGATTGGCGCCTCTAATTCGTAGGAGTTTTGTTCGTGTTAAGCTGGGTTGGTGTCTTCAAAATGAGAGGATGGAGTTTGAAAATGTGAATAGAAATTCTTCGGCTTCTGATCTTGCCCAAACAATTGCCCACGTATCTGTGTTCGTTCGCCTTAAATCCGTGAAACTTGCAACTGGAGTGAAGTCGATGAATTTTGGCTCTGTTCCAAATTGTTTCTAATTATGTTTTGCATTTGCACAGTCGATTGAAATTTTTTATCTCTCAATCATCTGAAGTTGTATTCTCAGTTACCTAAAGTTGCAGTGTATTAATTCAACCCATTCTGAAGTTGCGCTCTCAGTTATTTAAAGTTACAATATAAAAAAGTGATTAAAGATGAAGGGAAAAATTGTCGTCCTTGTAATAGTCATTCCCTTTCTAGTTTTATGTTCTTTTCTTTGTATTATTTATTGAGATATAACAGTGTTTTTTATTTTTTCTATTTTTATTTCTATTTTAATTGAACATTTTAGAAAAAAAAATAACAGTCTAAGAATCATAGCACTTCTGGATAGGCCTAGTCATCGGATAGAATGCAGATCACTGTGGTTGGTAACACTTTGATACCGTGTTATGCATGCCATCCATTTTATTTCTTTTGAGTTACACATATAGTGCTTCGTTTCAAATAATTATTCTCCAGCAGAAATCGCTAGTAGTATACATCTCCAAAAAAAAGTAGTATGCATGCATTTTTTTAGATAAATCGAGCATAGTTCTCTATCTTGGGCATGACAAAGTGTGCCGTGCCAAAACTTGGAGCAACAACGAGGTTTCAGCCGTTCCGGTCTTTCAGTCATTATACATAGCAGAATGTTGGCGAAACGAAGAGAGCACTTTCTTGCGGAACAGATAGCTGATTTTTTTCCCCATTTTATTTTAGTTTTTGTGGAAACAAGTGGGACTGTTGTTGAGACGATACATGCATGATGGGAATTGGCAAGCGAAGCAATAGGTACGTGGTTCTGCTTTGCTCTCGTACAGAACAGATACAGATTTCGGTGTTCTTTTTTAGATAGGACATACATTTTAGCTACAGTTTATCAATATAATTAATAGTAATTATTGAAAAATGGAAGTAAAAAATCGGCTGAAAAGTTAAAAACAACATGCCTTCAGCAGTGGCCAAGCAAGGCGTTTTGTGTTCCACCTGGACAGTGCAACAGAGTCCTGTCTCGTTCCAAGCTCCTCTCTCTCTCTCTTCTTTTTTATTCTTTCTTTTTCCCTTTTTTTCCTGGCTGGCTGCAACTTCAATTGAAAATGGTGTCCACCAGCTCAGTTTCCTACGGTAAAGCGGGACGGCCGATCGCTGCTGGGCTTCTCGTATCGTCGTCTCCCTGCATTTGCTTGTTCGCTTCTGCACGAACGCGTCTGTTCGTCTATGTGCTACAGCGAAGCTGCAGCTAACGTCGTGTTCGTCGGTTCCCACACGTAAGTGTGCAGCCGCGTGCGGTACACCATTGCGCGTGCTTGCTTGCGCTTTGAAGCTGCACCGCGTACCAGCGTTTCAACGAATTTATGGGGCTGTTCTTCTCGGCTGAAGTTTATGGCTTTTTGATTGTGACTTGTGATTTTTGAACTATTTATACGAGAGATTACAGAATAACAGAAATTTACGTACGGTTTTTACCGATATAAATAAAGTTGGTACAATATGTACTATAATTAACTTAGTAAACCTTATCTTAAAAAGACACTCCGTTTGAAAGCTAGTTATTGTAGAAAAGCTAAAAGCTGAAAAAGAACAGTGCCATGGTTCATAGCTTTTAGTCATGACTAATAGTTTTTAGTTAAAAATAAATAATAATAGTTAAAAGTGATTTTTAAAAAGGGAAGTAAGCAATAGAAAAATAAGAAAAAGATATGTATGATACCCGCCACGCGTCGGCGCCGGACTGTCTCGCAATCAGAACGAGCGCCAGAAATGAAATTTCTGTGTATATAGGGCTATATTTGGAATTTTCGAGATATACATTATTAGAAACGTCCAAAATTTCCAAACGAGCAGAATAAAAAATTGCTTTTAAAAGATACATGTTTATATTGGTTTATAAGAATTGGAAGCCAATACGTACACCTCTTAACCCGTCTGCATGCATGCTCTGCGTCGGTGGTGAAGTATCCCATCACCTGTCCGTCTGCAAACTAAAAAGCGATCGATGCAACCTACATTGACTTTCTGCTTTAACGTGCTCTGCAGTGTGCACACATGTACGCGCACGAACACGACACGCACACGGGTGTGCGCTTGAGCTAGACAGACTCGAGCGGGGAGCTTTCCGACGGCTCGTGTGGACTCACGGGTCGCTGTACTGTCGTTGCGGCCGTACCAGAAAAGGCTAGCTTTAGGCGCTTCAAGGTCAACTTGGCCATGCATTCAGATCGATCGGCGCATTCAATGCAAGCAAACCACCTATGCTAGGCTACTCTACGTTATGCCCTGATACTTTGGACTTTTCCCGTAGACTTTTAGGCCCTGATAAATACGGCTTCAGCTTCTGGCTTCAGCTTATTTTTGCACTATTCATAAATTTCGTCTTTTTCTGAAATTTTGGCTTTTTTTTGAGTTTTTTTACCGGTTCTTTTTTTCCTCGTATTTGTTTACATTATACGTGATGGGCTAATATGTTTTTTCTATTTTTAAATTTTTTTAAATTTAATTATGGTAAATAAGCCTCTGTCAGCTACAGTGATTTTTTCAGTCAGCTACAGTGTTTTCAGCCATAAGCCATGAGGCTTTCAGCCGAACCGATCACCACCTTACTTTCTAACTTTTAATTTTTTTAAGTTTATTTTTCTTGGTTTAACAATGGACAAATAAGAAAAATAAGAATAACTTGCAACAAGGTGAAAAACAAGGTAATGCTCCATTAGTTCATTTAGATTCCCCTTGCTATATCTGATTCCAAATTATCAGTAGTAGGTTGTCCTCTAGTAGTGGAAACACCTTCTTTGATGATCTTGCCGCCACCGAGACCACTGTCCCTGACTTTGATGACTTCATGAAGTCGTTGGTCGGCGAGCTTACTGCCTTCATGGTCACCTTCCCCTACCATGACAACTTCATCAGGTTACTGCTCTGTGAACTTGCTGCCAGCATCGTTGATAATACCTTTGTCGATTACGTAGGAGAGCGAGGAAGTTATACGAGGTTTTGTTGAAGACTTACTTAAACCTGAAGTTGTCCAAGACTCGCCTGAACCTAATATTGTCCTAGAATCGCCCGAACCTGATGTTGTTCAAGACTTGCCTGATCCTGATGGTGAGGATGGTACTAAATGCAACGATGAAAATCACCATGTTGGCCTGATTGTTTTGAGGAGTTACCATTTGAGCAACAGGAAATCGCCAAGGTTATGTATAAAATCTGCATGCCCAGATTCTTTTGAAACAAGAAACTGATGGTTGCCAGAATATAGAGAGCTTTGATGTCTTTTTTTCAGTCACCAAGCTGGAGTAATACCCTTAGTAAGTTAAGCTATCATGTTTTGCTGTAACTTGAGAGCTTCTTATGTCTTCTTATTTGGCAAAATGGAATGGTTGTAACTTGAGATTATTTAGTTGAATGAATGGAGTGATTTTCATTTGGTATATTTTTCGTTAGTGCCATCCCTATGTCTTCGTTAGTGCTTTAATGTATTTTCACCCTTGCCATTTGAACATACTGTATACTGTTTGACAATATGGATAGCGATAACACTACTGCTTGTCGGGTGCATGTCTTCATATAATTTTCGATCCTTACTAAACCAAGGATGTAGCTAGTGTTTCCAAATACACTGAACTATACGAATATTTACTGAGAATGATACAGCAACTTCCCCTGTTACATGGCGCTTTAAGCTTCCATTGGTGCTCGGAGGTGAGGTCACGAATAGGTTCTGATAACACGTAGATTTTAGAATAATTGTGTGTATGTCCCTAGGATCTCACACCCTTTTTATTTATATAGACACAAAAGTGCAATCAGGCCCTTATACAGGTATTTATAACACACCAACACTGTAGCAGTACCTCTGCGTACATCACTGCATACGTGCTTATGTTAGATGCTAGTACACGCACTTCATTGCATTAAGAGCTTCCTATTCGACGATGAGTATATGATTTTCCAGAAGAGCACTAGATAAAATAAGCTATCATGTGCAAGCCTGCATTGCATTATTAGGAAGCAGGTTGCCATCAGCACTGAGCCCATCGAAGCCATCAGTCCGTAGCCCATTGGACTCGTGACTCCTGAGAGAACCAGACTACCAGTTGTCCAAAATGAAACCTCGGACAACTCTACCATGTTTGATAGACTCCAAGCGTCAAGCTGCGTGTTGCTGCGTCTAGGGCTGAGGGGGAAAAAACAACTGTGTTCCAGTACATAGGCAGCACGCAGCTTAATTGGTCACGCACAGTTGCTGTACTTCATTCATACGGCAAAGACCACCAAGAAGAGGACAGCAAGAAAATTCCTCGACAGAATCGTTCCTCACTTCAGCAGGCCGGCATCATGTGCTAGATTGAGATTCTTGCTGTACAGTTGCAAGCCGACCGGCCTGCCATTTGCTGCTGCTGAAAATGCTCTGTGTGTCTCTCTCTCTATGTGGGTGTGTGTGTATATGTGTATGCATATATGTATATGTGTGTATGTAATGTATGTATATGTATATGTGTGTGTATATGTATATGTATGTGTATATGTATATATGCATATATGTGTATGTACGTATATATATGTATGTGTATATGTAATGTATGTATATGTATGTGTGTGTGTATATAAGTGTGCAATACTTGGAAGACAAGCACATTCATTTGTGCCTTTACCAATCGGCAACAAATTGAAGGCCTTAAGAGAAACCATGGACAGAGTACAAGACCTAAAAGAGTGACCAACATATGAAATGGAATTATTGATCTAGTTGTGGTATTAACTGAGCAGCATACTAATGGAGTTCACCATAACGATAATGAACAAGAAAGGGGTAATTTAACAGGGGCATAATACATAAGCTTGAACATTTTGATGAGCATGTTCAGCACTAAACGTGGAAAGAAAGATCCAAGCAGAACATTTTACAAAAAAAAACTCGGTAGCCATAGTTCCTACAGAAACTCACGGACTAGCTAGATCCTAATATTCACATAAGCCGATTTCAACTTCAACCTAAGCCATAGCTTGCATTTGGAGAAGCAACGTTCGTGTCAAAGGGTATCTCAATTCTTTCCTTCACAACACAGTGAGCCCTGCCATTTTCGAGTACCATTACTTTCCCAGGAGGGCATTGGAGAGTGGCCTGCTCTTTTCCACTGGTTGCCTCTTTACCGAACAACCCTGCGATTTCCAATTTGATGCCATTCCTCCCTGTCACGGGCTCGTAACCTGCAGCCTTCATGATAGATACAGCACCTACAACCATGACTGCCGTTTTAGCCATCCATCCAATGAAAGATCTAATTCCTCCCTGTGAATTATGGTTTGACGTGCTAGTATTTCTGTTTTCCAGCCCATTCATTCTTGTACCATCTTGAGTCATGCCATCTGAATCCAATCCGTTGTGCAAGCATTTAAACTTGGACACATAGTTTGGAGGATACAGATCATCAAGCACAAACGAATTGGTCACATGGCTTGAGTAAGGGGGTAGGATGAGACCATCATCATGTTCAATTTTTTCACCAGCAAAGGCAGAAGCCTCATGGATTACCTCACAGTCTTGTCCCTTGTATTCTTTGAGCTTGTTAAGTAGGAATCTTTGACTACGATCAATCTGGCTCAAGATGGTTTCTCGTTCATATCTTTGTTGGTGTTGGAGGTCCTGTCAGTGGCATTAAGGTGTCAAAGCATTAAACTCGTGAAAAGAGAAATATATAACAATGATATAAACGAACTTAGAATACAGTTTGGTTTTAACAATATAATGTGGTAAACGAGTAGAGAGCATCTTTTAACTCAGATGGTAACAGGTAACAAAACAACTATACAAGCACATGGGGTAGTACAATGCAAAATATCAAGAGAGAGCCCACATACACTTACTGGTATCCAAAGGTAAAGCTCAGTTGGTGAGATAAGCAGCATTCAAACAATTACAATGGAAGCTGTTCTAGTTTCTTAAGCAATTCACTAACACGAGCAATATTGGTTGATGCCTTTGATGCGTTTCCATCATACATATTATCATCTTAAAGTACCCGTCTTGTGCAACAAAGCAAGTCAAGGGGATTCCACCAGCAAGATTGTGAGCAAATCGCATCTCTTAGCAGAAGGACAAGCACCTTTCTCAGCTCACCGCAGGTAAATTCCTAACTTCAAAAATGCCAGCTTGTGCCAATTGGGAAGCGCTGATACTTCCCATAAGCTAAGGGACAACAACTTCGTTCACTTTGTAGACCTTAAAAGGTCACTCCAGTAATGCCCTGCACTTATTCTTCATTCCTGCAATCCTGTTCATCCACCATTGCATTTCTTCCAATATCTGTGCCAACAACTAGTGAACAAGCATCCAGATGAAACTAAGAAAATCTATTTTACGATCTCCCTATGGTGTGTAATCTTTTCCTCTCTGTAACATTATGTTATGCGATCCTAGATTTATTTCTTCGCAATTAATTAATACAGAGAAGAGTAGGAAAAGAAAAGAAGTTACCAAATTAACCACAGCTTGTTACCATATCGACCATCACTCGTAGTACAAAGCAAGCACGAATCCAAATTAAAATACCCCAACTTTACTATCACCGATTTACTCTGCCCAGAGTAGCAACACACTCCACCGAAAAAGAAGAAGAAGAAATCCCATCTTTACCGAATGAATAGAACTAGGCGCATCATGAGATGAGAGCCCCAAGAAACGGACCTGCAGCGAGGCGAGCTGCCGCTCGAGCGACTCGAGCGCGTCGTTGATGCCGACAAGGCTATCCACTTCCTCCTCCTCCCCGGCGCCCAAGCGCTTCACCGCCGCCTCGGCGTCGCTCTGCGGCGGCCGCGCTCCGGCTGCGGCGACGCAGGCGGAGATCTTGGAGCGGAGGTCGGAGGCGCGGGCGAGGACGAGGCCTATCTCCTCCCCTTCCATGGCCGCCGCGGGGCAAAACCCTAGCTAAACCCCTGGCTTGTAGTCGCAGCGAGCACTGGCCTGGTCTACTCTACTCTGCCCTCCTCTCGGCGGCGGCTCGTGTTCCGGTGCGTGCAGTTCGATTCGATTGATGGTGCGTTCGTGGCCGTGGAGAGAGCGAGACGACGAGAGGCGTATCCAAAGCTGTTTATTTTTTTCAGGACACACTCGCCTGCAGGTACGCGATCTCAGCCGTCCGATCTGCAGCGTGATCTTCGGGCTCTGACTGGGCTTGGGCCGGGCAGAAGTAAACGCCAAGCCAAGCGGGCTGGCCAGGCACGTACACATGTTAGGATGGGCTAGGCCGTCACAAAATACATGTCGTCATCGTCGCGAAGAGGAATGGAACCGAGAACCCAATCTACAGCAGAAACTACACCGATAATATGTTACTCTCTTGGCTAGCTAAAAGAGGGAGTTAGTGGTGATAGGTTTTCTATTTCTTTTAACTTTTTTTTATCATTTTAAAAAAATCTAACAAAAGTAGAAAAAATCTACCAATAATTTTTACCACGTTGCCAATTCTTTAAAAAAAATACAGAGCCCTATCGGGTATACGATAGAACTGAGAACGCGGAGGCACAAAATAGCTGAGCTCAGAGGCGGAGCCGATGGCGTGGGCTGGGCATGCCAACCTCGATAATATCGACTCGATATGCTGAGATAATATGATTTTTTAATCTATAGTAAAACACAGGTATTCAATTAGATCATCTTAAAGATCGAAACAACACTTCCACCCCGTTCAATCCAGCTTCAACTCCTGGCTTCGTGCTTCTAGAAGCCAGAATGAACACATTGACTTTTTTTATTTTGGCTTTTATTTTTTTCTTTTGTATTGTTCGTAGATATATGGTAGTGTTTTTTTTCTTTTCATTGAATGAACTAGAAAAAACCTAATCGTCACTGTAACGCAATTTTAGACAAAAGCAACAGAAAGATGCTAGAAGTCGTTAAAAAAAGTCGGATTGAATAGTGCCTTCGTCTCATCTTTTTCTCCTCTATTTTTCTCTTTACCTACAAAAAGAAGGAAAAAAAAACTCTTTACAGCGCAAAGATCACACACTGCACTGCGCAGCTCCTCACACACACCGACACAAAGTAACCCTGCATTGCCTAGATAGATAAGTATAGTAATCCCAGAACCAAATCTATCAACACATCAATAATTCCATTAACAATTTAATCTCTCCAGTTAATTCAGTTGAGGTGAGGGAAGGCGAGGTCCCTGGCGAGCAGGTACCGGAAGCTCTGCTTGTACGGCACCCACTCGACCACCTTGCTCGGCCTGCCCCCCTGCAGCCGGCACCTCTGCACCGCCGTCCTCAGGCTCTCCGGCAGGCACCGCTGCACCGCGTCCACGAGCTGCTCCGGCGAGAGCTTCACGTCCCTCGCGTACGCCTCCACCAGCTTCGGCAGCAGCACCCTGTGCTCCTTCCACACGCCCACCGTAGCGCGGATGTACTCCTCCTTGGCCGCCTCCAGCTGCTGGAACAGCCGCTTCGGCGTGTACACCCTCACCTGCAGAAAGAACACAAAGAAAGAAACAAAGGGATCGGCAATGATGTGTCTAGTACTTTGATGAACAAAGTGCAGTGCAGCAACATTCCATGCATGGTACACACTCCACTGTCCTCACCGAGGAGCAAAGGAGATACTTGTCAAGTTTCTTTTATGATTGTGTCATGTCAGGGCGTATGTAGCTTTATCACTTTCAGAAACATTCCTACCAGGTTTATGTTTTGGAGTTCCCAAGAATCACATTAGTATACACTACAATGTATGGCTTGATCAGCTACTGTTGTATTTTTCAGATGAAAGAGTAAAAGAGATGAGATGGTGTTCTTACCGCGGGATCAGAATGGCTTCCTGAACAAAGCGCAAAGCGCAAAAGAGGCTCTGATTGATGAATGGCAAAGGCTTGCCATTCGCTCCCTGCTTTGCTCTCTTTGCTTTTGATTCTTGGGTGGAGCAAAGTCCTCAGCCACTGCGTGCGTTAAAAGGATCAAACAGGTAAAATTTGCTGTCTAGACATCTAATCAAGTAGTACGTAGGAACATTGTACTCTTCACTAGGTTCTTGACCAAATGATGTAGCCATATACATACGTGTCCGGGACAGTGAGTGCTGCATCCTAGAATCAGCCCCTGGATGACTGCTGCATTGATAGTATGCCCGGCAATCTTGCATTCAGCCTGGGGAGAACATTGTGTCAGTGTCATATCTCAAGAAATTTTTTATCCTCTTCGAGACGGCTTCGATGATTCTACAGAGTGTAAGGTTCCACTTTACCTTGACAAGTAGTGATGTCTTCTTCAGATGGTTCTGTGGGATGCCATACTTCAGGTGAGCCTGCATGTGGAAGTTAGTGCCAGGATCATTCAGAGAATGAGAGAAATGAGTAGACAGAACAGTAATTAGTAGTTAGTAGAGTGTTGCAATGTGGGGAGCATTACATGCATCAACAATGCGTTGTGTATGTTGATCCAGAAAGCGAGCTTCTCTTCGTTCGTCATCCTCCTGAGATCGACGGTCTCGAACCGATAAAGAATTAACCTGAGACACCAACTTATGAGCTACAGAACTACAGATAACCTCTTACATGCATCCACTAGACTACTTGAGAATAGAAAAACTGTAAGACAACTCACTTGTAAGTTTGGAGCAAATCTTCAACTTCTCTTAGCCTTCGATGGTCACGGGAAATTGACGGAACCTCAACCATCGTGTTGTATGGTCCACTGAATTCCTTCAGACCCTCGACATGGAACGGGTTGATCAACCGGGAGTCTAGAGTTGCTTCTCTCCTGCAATTGGGACTCCACATGTCCCCAAGATACCGTGGGGAAAGCACACTCGTTGAGGAGAATGATGATGTTGGTGATGATGATACGCGATGGTGAACCAGAGGTGGATCTACAAGCCTGCAGTATACCCCTGCCATGCACCTGACCATCTCCTCAGAAAGGTTGTTGGGAGTTTCAGGGATGTGATCAGCTACATTAGTCCCCAGATAGTCAGCTAAGCTTACCACTCCTGATGTAGCAGTTTCTCCTTCCTGCTCAAAATCATAAAAAAATGAACTTTGAATCTTACATCTGTTTGTAAAGATAGTAGAAACAAGCTACATTACAACAATGACAAAAGTAAGGTAATTTAAAAATTACACATGTTCAAATTCAGCATATGTTTCTGCATGCTGTTTTGTCATGCTTCTGATCAATATACTGTATTATCCTACAGCTACAACATGTTATAGATTTCTGTAACAGCAAACTGAATGGATTTAAGACAATCTTGAACTAGCAAATCTGTAAAGATCAAACAGCCACCTCCAAGAATGAGAAAGGTTGAGAGTGGCATGAGCGAAGAGCCCTCGCAAGGCTCGTCTCTGAGGGAGATATCCTAGATGAACACACTCCGTGAAATGACAGCGCAGACTGACTGCGAAGACCATGATCAGAATCCGTAGTCTTCCTGGGGCATGTGGACGGAGAGCAATCTTCCACTGTGCCATTCCTCCTCTTACTAAGCGGAGGGCAGCTGTAATGGAGCATTGCATCACCCCCTCTCCTGATAGGAGCCTTTGCCTTCGGTGTTTCATCTATCTGCGCAGACCGTGAGCTCACCGACAACTTTGGCTCCTCCCGGCGAACATCTGAAGACGGCAATGTGGGTGCTTGATCAAATGCTTTCCTGTACAGTGTTAGGAGGTACTGCTCCAAGTGATTGATCTCTAGCTCCAATGTGGCAACCTCCCTTATCAGTTGATTGGCGGGCTGAAATACCAGTATGATCTGATGAACGTACTATTCATGAATGGATGAAATTAAACGAAAGATATTCAGGCAAAGGTGTCACCTTCAGCATTGGGCTTTCATTCGAGACAGTAGTTGGAGCAGGATTAGGCCCCAGTGCTTTCTCCAGCGCGCCGCGCACCACCTGCTGATCCTTGAGGTGCCTCTCCAGTTGCAGGATCTGCATCAGAGCATCACATTAGACCCAAATGCTGGGAATTCAGCATCCAAAGATGGAAAGTTATCCCAATCGATTTAAGATTTAGGCTTTGGTTTCTTCTGTGGGCTAAGTACAGCCGTACAGGTCAACCCAAAAAAGAAGTACTAGAAGGAACTGCTCTAAATACGAGTACAACAATAATAAGGTCAATGAAGAACAGCAAATTTCCAGTACATGCCTCTTTTCTCAAGGAGTTTTGTGCCTCACTCCTGGGCTGAATTCCCTTCTTGGTTTCACTCCGCAGACGAGAGTTTGAGTTTCTACCATGCTGAAAGAAACAACAGTAAACCACAAAAATTGCTCAAATGTACAGAAACCAGTGCCATAAGCAATCTTATACAGGACTAAAAACTTACCAACCTAGGTTGATTACATTCTTTCTGCGAAGAACACAATGCATCTTTAACATTTTTACCCTCCAAATCACTGCCATTCCACGAACCATAAAATTTCCTCATGAGCATTTCGAAGCACCAACATGTCAACAAAAATAAGGAAATTTGTAAAAGCAAGCTCATGTATCCAACCTCTTAGAACGCTTGTGACTTGCTGAGGTATTGGAGGGCCTCAGTGGTTTGGAAAGGGATTTGTGCCCTTTCTTCTCCATTGCCTCCATCTCTCTTCTTCACACACTTTTTGAAACCAATCAAGAACTGAAAGCAAAGACAAAACCAAACCATAGCCCTAAGAAACAAGTGATCAAGAACCAAGCTTGTGCCCAGACACAAGGTGAAGACAAACAAACCGAGAGCTCAACCCGCGCCCGGGGGGGGGGGGGGGGGGGGGGGGTTGGGGGCGGAGCTCCCAATGAAGAAAGTGAGCAGAATGGTGCCTTTGGAAGACAGAAGCAACACTAGAGTTCAAGAAGCATTGCACTGTACATAGCCACCAGTGCCGATGTGCCATCTACCACCACCACCAACTCCTGAGGTCAAAGAGCTAAGTGGACATTTTGCAAAGGCCCCTTTAACTGCATCTTCAACTGCAGTCTACAGAAACCGCCAATGAATCGTACACAACAGCTGCCACCACTGGCTTGTTACTATGTGTGCCTGTAACAAGGCATTGAGCATGACGCCTTGTTATGATGGAATACCATTTATTACGAAATTAATAAGACAAAGTATGAAACAATAAAAAATAATTAAAAATAAGATACAGAGATTTAATATAAAAAACCTCTTTTAGATGAAAAACTATAGGTGCACAATCGACGAAATCACTATATGTAAAGAAGTTATAGGCACGAAAAACTTCAGCGTGTATCAACCGTGTCACTATAAGAATACATATATAGTCTAGAGATCAAAGTTCATAACGAAGACAAGAATATGGTTCTAGTCATCAACGAAACAGAGACTTATCGGAAACTGGAGTAGTAACTTTCTCAGAGACGAGAATAACACTCCGCTCAGAAAGTCTCAGAAGATGATAGTGAAGAGTTATAGTTGGAAGACGTTGGAGGACGCCTCGAGTAGCGACGTCTGACTCCAGTCGGTGCATGCACCTTAGAACACCACATCTGATAAAGGTTTTTGCAGAGTCCATCACGGAAACAAAAATGATCCTAATCGTAACCTCTGACCAGTTCTCATAACTTTTTGATCAAACTCTTCAAGCGGTTAGAAAGACTAGCAGTGATCGGATTCGACAAAATTCGGATCACAAAATATAACAATCTCCATCTTGAGCCGAATTCCTCCTGTGACGAAAAAGAACAAAAGAACTTCTCAATAAAATTGTAGAATACCTCTGAGCGTCAAGCGTCCAAAAGGACTAATGAACAATACCGATCAAATCTAAGTAGAGCTCAAACTTAGAGGTAGGAACTGGCTTTGTCATCATATCAACTAGATTCTTATAAGTACTAATTTTGCAAACTTTGATATCACCATGTGTAATAACTCATCAGATAAAGTGATATCTAAATTAATGTGATTTGTTCTCTTATAGAATATTTAATTTCGTATAAGACAAATAGCACTGTCACAGAAAATATTGATATAAGATGTACTTCCACAAAGCTTTGTGTAAAGACTCTTAGCCAAACAACTTCTTTGCAGACTTTTGAAATAGTCATGTACTTGGTTTCAGTGGTTGAGAAAGCAACAATAGCTTGTAAACTAGCTCTCCAACTCACAGCACAACCAGTAAGAGATTTTCGCTTATCCAAAGCTCTTGCGAAGTCTGAATCAATATATCCGATCAACCCATCACTGGTTTATTCAAAATATAAACAAGTATCAGAAGTGCCTCTTAAATACCTAAAGATCCACTAAACAGTTCTCCAGTGGTCTTTGCTAGGATTGGCCATATATCTGTTGATAACACTCAAAGTATGAGATAGGCCGGGCGAAAGCAGACCATGGCATACATAAAGTGATCCAACTGCACTTGCATAAGGAACACTTGACATGTATTCAACTTTTTTAATTGTTTGTGAATTTAATGCTAAAGAAAGTTTAAAATGTGCAACTAGTGGTGTACTGGTTAGATTGGCCTTGTGTATGTTAAAACGATGAAGAACCATTTCAATATACTCTTTCTGATTTAGTTATAGTTTCTCGAACTACCAATCTCTAATGATTTTCATACTAAGAATTTTCCTTACTTCACCGAGATCTTTCATATCAATTCACTGCTCAATTGTATCTTTAGCTTTGAATTTAAGACTTGTCTTTTGACGCGATCAACATATCATCGACATATAGGAGCAAATAGATAGCTCGCATCTTAATCTGCCATAGGAAAATCATATGTCTCGGTCAAGCAGTGGAAGATCATACTTCATTGTCGTCATGTTGAGAGTGCCCTAGATTGATTTAGGCAAAGAACGTGGCTCTGATACCACTTGTTAGGATAGGATACCACTTGTTACAAGAACTGACAAGACAAAGTACGAAACAATGAAGAACAATAAAGAACACAAGATAAAGATTTAACGTAGGAAACCCTTTTAGTTGAAAAACCACAGATGCACAATCGGTGAAATCACTATATAAAGAGAATTTACAAGCACAAAAAGCTTTGATGTGTGTTAAATGTGTGACTACAAGGGTATATATATAGGCTCGGGATCAAAGTCCCTTACAAAGGAAGAAACAGAGTCTCTGAGACCTAGCAGAAACCGGAAAAGTAACCTTCCGGTGAAGAGTTGTAGTTAAAAGACACCTCAAGTAGCCATTAGCCACGTCTGACTCCAGTCAGCGCACACACATTAAAATACTATGTCTGATGCAGATCGATATAGAGTTCATCACAAACATGAAGATGGTCATAATCATAAACTCCGACCAGTTCTCATAACTTTTTTGTCGAACTCTTTAAGTGATCGTAAAGAATAGTAGTAGTTGGATCTAACCAGATTAGGATCACAAAATACATCACACATCCTAAAAAACGGCACACAACTTTTGCCTTCTTCCTTGTTGTGAGTAGACAAGTATAGTACTGTAGATGATACGTTGACTCTACCTTTTTGCCTAGGTCAGAAAATTTTAGTCCTGCCAAGCTCTACTTTTTGTTTCACTTCACAGCCATGGAAAACTAGGAAAAGTGCAACTTTTTAAATCTGTGCTTGGTTATTTGTGTGTTATTAATTTATCTCTACCCTGACCTGGACATAATACTACTTTTAGGCACTGTGAGCCTGGAGACAGGTAAGTAAATTGTAGCAATAGATTAATGGAAGATTATTGTCTCCTCCTCCTAATAGAGCCAAGGCTTCCTGTCAAATGCCAACGCAAACGTTAGAACTACCAAAACTAATCTTGACTTCCTGTCTAATGCCAACGCAAACGTTAGAACTACCAAACTAATCTGCAAGATTTCAACTATATAATAGTAGGACTAAATGGGCACATGAAGCAATGAACAATAAGACATTCATTAAGTAGTATATTAGAATAATGTCTGCGCTTAATCCTGGTAGTCCGGGCACGCAGTTTCATCACTGGTACGTTTCCAGATGTGACAGCAAGGATAACTCAATAAATATCCCTGTACTAGTTTTCCGGCCCTTTCCCTTTCACGTGGAAATCTTTGTGGCATTAATTGACAAGTGAACGAGAGCGTATGAATGCAGGAGATATGTATCATTTAATGATAGGTTCTTTGACTGTGGCATTTAATGAGTAGCCTAACCACCATAATTTCAGGATTTTGCTCATTTGCTCAGTGGAGTAACTTCGCATGAAGATTTGAAAGTAGGAGTAAATTCCACTCATAAGTGCACTGCATGTCTTATAATTTTGGTGGATATATTGATGTTTGGATTTAAAACTATGCATTTATGTTGCTATTTATTGTTATTTTTTAAATATATGTATCGCTACTACTCCAATATAGGCTTCCTTCTTTTTGCAAAATTGCTTGTCTTTCTATAGTAACTAGCTTTTGAATAGAGTCTTTTTAAGATGGGTCTACAAGTAGATTGTAGTAGATACTAGTTCGATTTCATCTATATCGGCAAAAATCGCACACGAGTATCTTTCTCTGTACTCTTTCTTACAAACAGCCAAAATTTAAAATTTTAAACAAAAAAAATCATAAATCATAACTCAAAAGAACCGACTCATAGTAGCAGTTCAATAGTGAAAACCTTCATCTAGAACTGTTAAAAAAAGATTCCACAATATGAAAGTGGTAGACCCTGCACCATGCAAGAGAACCAGCCATTAAAGACAAAACTGTGTTTTGTCCTAAGAATGTTTAAACCTTCTCCAGGTGCGTAAAACTAAAAGAATGGAAGAAAAAGGTGCAGGGGTGGCCTCAAAAGTGATGAAAGTGGGGGATAAAAGGAGGTTGTGGATGTGCCCCAAGGAAAACAAACCTTGCTCTGTTGGGTGCTTCCTCTAAGTACTCTTCTCAAAAGAAAGCCCCAATACAAGTACTTGTCCCTTGCCATGAGGGAGCTTCTTGCTTGTCACTAGTCACAAGAATAATTCTTGTTGTGGAATGTTGTCTCTGCCTGTCACATTTGGATTAGGCGTGAGGCTCTTTGCATTTCAGGCATGCATGGGTAAGTAGATAGGCTTCGCTTCCCTTCTTTTCAGTTTATGTCTTATGATTTATAGTTTTTTTAAATAAATAAATATGATGGTTTCTTTATTGTCTTTTTAAAATGACTTATTAACAGTCGTAGTCGAAAAAAATTCACCCTTAAAAGAAAGTGAGCAGGCAAAAGAGAGGAAGAAATAACAAGTCTAAGTAAATTTGGCCGCTTTGCCTAGCCTGATCATACTAAGTTTAGACTATCAATTCAAGTATGATTCAATCAATTTGTAACTCAAACATGTTGATCACCTACAAAAATTCACACGATCTATATTGCGTTTGTGTCCTGTTAAATTTTGCCGTAACTAATTTTTCAACGAATATTCAAACACCCCGAGGACCATATGTGTTAGAATATGTAATCTTGTTTTTAGTTGAAGTCATAGTCGTGTACGACTTGGTGGTCGTGTACAAGTTTGATCATGGCCGTATAAGAGTCCGCTTCATAATCATAACCGAGTTGGAGTCATAGTCGTAGTCGAGTACGACTTCGAGTCCTTCTTCAAGATGTGGTCAAAGAGCAGGGTATAAAAGGGTAGACCATCGTACCGAGAGAAAGTGGCGGTGGAGAGCACCAAGTCGACGAGATGTAATCGCAGATGGGGTGCCAAGAAGAGGGCAACCGGTGTGGTCGCAGGAGCACCGAGTGGAGGTGATGTAGTCGTAGAGGAGGTGCAGAGCTTGGAGCGACCGGTGTGGTCCTAGGAGGTCGGCGTGACCGTAGAGTATGGAGCGACCAGCGTGGTCATGGGCGATCAACGTGATCGCAGAGGAGAGAGGCGACCAGTGTGGTCGGAGGAGGCGACCGACGTGGTCGGAAGAGATTGGCCTGGGCGACCGGCGTGGTCGTAGGCGATCGGTATGAGCGACCAGTGTGGTTAGAGGAGGCGACCAGCGTGGTCGGAGGCGATCGGTCTGGGCGACCAGCGTGGTTGTAGGCGATCGGTATGGGCGGCCAGTGTGCTCGGAGGTGGTCGGTGAGATTACAGGGGTTCGCAGACGTGGTCGTAAAGGAGTTACGACCACGGTGAACAGAGACTCGCAGACATGGTCATAAAGGAGTTACGACTACGGCGAGAAGGGTGCAGGGCATCCGCAGGAGCAGCAGATCTGATCGTAAAGGAGTTACGACCAGGGTGACAAGCGGAGGTGTCTGCTGGAGCAGAAGCTGTGGTCGTAAGGAGTTACGACCACAGTCTCAGAGCCAAGGACGGCGACGAGAGCGGAGGTGTCTGCAGGTGCTGGAGACGTGGTCATAAAGGAGTTACGACCACGGTCTCACAAGAAGAGTGAGCGGTCGACAGAGTCACTGCATGGTCGTAAGGCGTTACGACTACGGTGAACGCCCGTTATCGAAGGAAGCACAGCGAGAAGCGGTGAGCTTGAAGTTTGCGACCATGTGGTCGGAGCAGAGAAGAATGATCGGAGGGGTCACAGTGTGGTTGTAACGACTATCAGCATGGTCGAAGATCCAGCAGAGCGGTCATAGCGACACAAGAGTTGGTTGTAGATTCTTCAACGTGGTCGTATGGCTGCAGGAGGTGGTCGTAGCAGCTACTAGGTGATGGTCTTAGAGATCCTGGGCACAGTCGTTAGGGCTGTAACAATATGCAATTTCTAAAGGAGATGTGGATCCATGCTTTTCCAAATTAAAAAGAATATGAAAAGTATTAAAATAGAGATGATCGAATCAACAGAATAGAACAACTATTCGAGTTATCATTCATGTTACTGGTTCAGGTCCATTAGCATGTACAGTTCATTTAATTGTCCCAATGATTATAAAATGATGCGAAAGAAATATTTATTTGCCCAACAACTACAGGAAGATAACAAGATCGACAGACAGGAAGATAGCCGAACAGACTCGCAGTCTGATGAGGCTTGGAATATGAACAATTATGAATTTCCATTGTCAAATCCCACATGGATCTTCTTCAGATCTGAGGTTTGGTATCTAATTAAATTGAAGGGTTAACTATGACTCTGATTCTTAAATTTGTGGCCAGATGCTAAGCAATCCTATATTTTTCAGGAGACTCAATTAAACAATTAGCTTGAGTTCAAGGACTGAAAAAAGAACCATTGATCTGAAATCTTGCCGAAAAAAGTATTACAGGTTTAAAAGACGAACTCTCATCTAACCAATCGGTGCTCAAGCACTGCGGTGTTATTTAACTCTATGTAAAAGAGATTCCTCTGTGCACGCTATGCTTGATACAGCTTGATCTTATCTAAATGTACCTACGTCCAAGTGTGCAATCTTTAGTCTCTCCAAAGTCTTTCCCCTAGGTTATTGCACCATTTCGACTTGTTTATTTGAAGGTCAAAAGACATGAGAATCCAATGTCTTCTACCAAAGTCCACACAGATGCTGTCTAAGCAAGATGCTAATAACCTCCAGTTACCATTCCAACTCTTATTATACTCCCAATAGACAAATGAAAAGGAGAGGTCTTTTGCACTAGCTTTCCCCCACTTTGCAGTGGTGGCTGTTGTGGATGGCTAATTGGCTTTAGTCATTAGTGAAAATAAACTAGATAATACTCCACCACTTGGAAATACTTTACATAATAGTAATAATTTATAATTACTCCACATAAGTACTGGTTTCATCTGAGCCATTTAAGGGTAAAAAGACCCAGATATTAAGGGAAAAAATACGACAAAGTAATCCAAATTCTTGGCCTATAAATACTTTTTGCACATAATCCTACCCTTGATCTATACATAAACCAAGGAAACAAAAAAAAAAGCAGGCTTGAAGGGCCTCTATAAGCATCTCAATTACCTATAAACTCAACAACACTACTAGTACTTAACCTAAGTGAACTAGATAAGCGTTTCTCACCGGGAATCGTGCACCTCTGTGTGCATGCATGCACGTAAAAGCAGGGAAAAAAAGGTCAATGATACGTGCGCCCAAGCTTTTGCTGTGCACACACACGCAGAGACACATAAAAAAAACACGAAGGGAAAAACAATCAAAACGAAAAGGAACATGCAACAAAAGCCTAAAGGGATCAAGACGCTATAAAGGGAGAAAGGAAAAAAAAAGAGGTTTCAATCCAACACACTTAGTGCACCACACACGCGGCAGACAGAAAAGAAATTTTTGCAAAAAAGGCAAAAAGAAGAAACAATGTGAGTGGAAAAAAAGCCCCGTTTTTTCGATCATCTTTTTCACCAAAAGATGAGACATACTTCAATATTACCAGGCGAAGGTCGCGTGCAGCGGTTTTAAAATTAACTTGGATTGTCAGGGGAGTGCATGCTGGGTTGCATCTTGCATGCCCACCAGGAAAATCGGTGCATGATATGAGGCCAAATATGCATGGGTTAAGCATGAGAAAGTGGATTTATAATTAATTCTATGTGAAATTAATTAGGAGCTTTTGTTGAAAAATGAATTAAATCGGTCACCTTCATGTAGCCCTGGGCGATCCAACTTTCGTTCAAGGGTGTTCAGTTGAACACCCAAATTTTATCATAAAATACCTAGTATTTACTATATATATATATATATATATTGATAATTAGGTCAAATACTTTATATTCATACCCCTGATTAATTTCAGTTCACTCTCACACCACCCCCTCCCCAATTCGCCCAAGTAGTGCAGGCAAACAACCTATCCAGTCCCTCGTTGAACTGGCTTATTGGTTCATCCAAAGCCCCCTTCTTACGCTCCACCCCTCCATTCCAAATTTGAGTGGCAAGGAGAAGGCCAGGATAGACCCGCAATGGCATGTCGGCACACAGTAAGTTTGCAAGGAGCAAGTAGGTTGCGACGAGTGGGGCCTGGCCACTAGACCGTGGAGCAGCGGTCGGGCAAGCGAGGGCAGGGCAGGGATGCACCATTGCATGAAGGCTATGCACACAAGTGTTCAGACTACATAGGTGATTCTAAATTAATTTCATATGTTGTCTTTGGTACTGTCTCTAGTACGAACAATTTGTCTTTTGATTTTAGCATTTTTTAAAAGATAGATTTTAGCTATTATGGATATCTACATTTTCTATTGAATAATATTTTCTTTATTCTAAACACCCATTCTAAAAATTCTAGATCCGCCATTGATGTACCCTCAACTTTCCTTGCAACCATCAAACTAGTAGGTGCATGAAACTCATAATTAGTCTGCGGTAGATATCAACCACCCTGTTGTGGCTACGCAGCAAATAGAGAGAGAGAGAGTATGGTAGTGGAGAGTTAGGTGAGCAATGGCTTAGGGTTTCCCCCATGGCCTGTATCGTGTATATATATCCTCATGGGGAGTGTTTTTACAGTGATACCCTTACATCTAAACATCCCCCTCAAGGGCACTTTCGTCATTATACATGTCCCATTTCGGGCCTTATAATCTCCTAACAGGCCTACTGGGCTTAGGTGGGGGCCACCCCTACAACAGGAGCCTCTCATGGTGAAGGGCTTCACGGGCCGAAGCCATGTTGCCGAGCCCTTTGGCCCCCTCCGTCTCTGCGGCCTGTGAGCTTCCCTCACGTTTGGCAAAGCCTTATTGCTTGGTGTGGTGTTCGCCCCGCCGTGAGGGTGTGGCGCTGGGTGGGTTGCCAGAGTCATCCTCGACCGCAGGGCCCTCACGCCACAAATTCTCCTGGTCCGACGCCAGCATGGTTGGGTGGCTCCACAGTCCGGTAGTGCGCCTTAATGGATCTTGGGATCGCGTCGACCCCTGAGCTGTCAGGGACAGGTTGCTGCAGCCGTGCGCGCTGTCCCATCGAGAGTGTACACGCGGCAGGCCGTGATTGGTGCGCCGTGGGCTGTCAGCAGTCGTGCGACTGTGGCCGTTTGCCCCTTCCCAGCGGGGCGGGATACGTGGCAGGGTGCTATGGGCGTATCGTGCGCTGTCCGGCAGTTTGCATTTGCGCCTGTTCGCCTGCTGGGGGCCGCGCTCCCTGGTCACGAGGAGCCAAACCACCAGGCAGTCGCTATCTACGGCCGCGTCGCTTGGAGTGCCACCGGTTGAGTTTCCCGTAGGCCTGAGGTGCGGTGAGTATATATGCGTCGCTTTCTTGGGCTGTTCTTCATGAAGCCACGGCTGGACTGATCTTGGTCTCGATGCCGGGCTCTGCGGCCCGCCGGGTACGTTCTGCTGCTTCATGTTGTTGTCTCCTTACAAATAGGCCTACTTTTGTTCGTCCGCATTTGATGATTGCGTCTTCTGGCGCCAATATTAGTGGGCGTTGGCACAAAAGGCGACCTGCTTGTGAGGAACGTCGAAGCTTGTTGTAGGATGGCAATCGCGCTCCTCAATCGTGGGGGCGCGGGGGTTGGACCCCCGCTAGCCGCGGCCGGAAGGTTGTGCGGACTTCGGAGTCACAGTGGCTTCTGACATCGCCGTGTAAGCTTGACCTGGGTAGGCTCCGTAGTTTTCGCGCGGTCTTGGGAACGCGGGGCTAGATGTTATCCCACGGCTCGAGGACGGTGCCTGACGACGATCGCAAGCTAGGCCGGCGCTTACCCGTCTCCGCACCACCTCGCCCGTCGGGGGCCGTGCGGAGCCATCAGGGTAGGGGTGGTCTTCGGCCTTGCCGCACGGATCTGCGGCGTCGCCGCGGGGCACTCCCCCGCGGGGGTGGGGCCAAAATTGATGCCGGAGTCTCGTTGTTGAAGCGGGGATCCCGTCGAAGTTGCCGTCGAGGTTGCTTGGCGCGTGGCTTCTTGTTGCTGTGTTGGCGGCCTCGAAAACCGCGCCTACAAGTGCTGCCCCACACCCCGCGACCTGCATTTACTCCCCCGGGAGCGAACACGTGGCGAGGCACTATTGGCGTGTCGTGCTCTAGCAGGCTTTTGCACGACTACGATCGTGCGCAACGCATGTGGGCGACCACGACGCCTCGGCTTCAACCGTGGGTAGGCGAGCGGGGCGTTTTCCACCGTAGACGTGGGTGGGGCCATCGGCGCACTTGGCCACGCGGCTGGAACAGCGGCGACCACGGTCTGTGCTCCTGGGCTGCCTGCTGCGCTGGCGTGATGGACTCCAGGTGGGGGAACGGCCACCGTGCCAGCGTGGGCGTCGGCACCACCGCCCCCGGCCACCCGATCGGCGCTACCGGAGGTTGTCGCGGTGCCCGCAGTGGGGTTACCTGCCATGCGCGGGGCGGTCTCGACCGTCGTGGCGGCAGTGGCGGGGTCAGTCGTCGCGGCGATGGTGGCGGGGTCGGTCGTGGTGGCGGTGGTGGCGGGATCAAGCGTCGCATCGTGAACGCCGGTGGTGGCGGGATCGAGCGTCGCATCGTGAACGCTGGTGTTCGCGACTATCGCGCCCACATCGCCGCCCCCGCCTGCGACTGCCGACGCCGAAGCCCTGGTGTTGACGCGAGGTTCCGTCGCGCCCGCCTTCTTCTTCTTCACCGCCGACGATGGAGCTTTTTTCGGTGCCATTCCTCTTCGGGTCCTGAGGCTTGCTCTTGTCCTCCCCACGGATGGCGCCAACTGTTGTGGCTACGGACCAAACAGAGAGAGAGTATGGTAGTGGAGAGTTAGATGAGCAATAGCTTAAGATTTCCCTATGGCCTGTATCGTGTATATATATCCTCATGGGGAGTGTTTTTACAGTGATACCTTTACATCTGAACATCCTCCTCAGGGGCACTTTCGTCATTATACATGTCCCATTTCGGGCCTTACAATCTCCTAACAGACCTACTGGACTTAGGTGGGGGTCACCCCTACAACACACCCAATTTTTGTTTTCAGAAGATATCAACCGTCCTATTTTTTGTTTTAAAAATAGACTTATCAAGCTTCTGTTTTTCTTTACACTATAGTATTAAAAATATACTGTAGTTGCTATTAACTTTTTAGCGTAATTAAATTTAAAAATAAATTATCATAGATAATACAAAGAAATAAAGAGAAAAATGATAAAAAAATAAAAATTTAAAATAAAATAAAAAAGTTAAAAACTAGAACAATATACCATGGACCATGGTAGGTCAGGTCGCAGTGGCGACTGAAGTACTACCCTTGCTTACGATCTTGTCGCAAGGAATGGTCGGTGAGAGAACGGCCTAAAGAGTCAAAAGAGGGGCGTGTCACTACTCAGTAGCTATCGTTGCTTTTCCTTCCTTTGTTTCTTTCTAAAGCGCAGGTGCTTCGAAATGCCCCTCCAAAGAAAGGTGCTTGGAAATGGGCTGCCCAATTACTAATCAGGGGTCCTGTAGGCTTTTCCTCTTAAAAAAAGGTATTGATAAATATCATCTGGATATTTTCTTTCTTACTATCATCTAGATTTGTGATCGTCGTATGATCAGTTGTTTTTTTGAAACAAACATGCATGATCAACTCGAGTTTCTCTCAAACACAGTAGTACAATGTAGTGGTAATAAGATACCGTCGCACAAATATAGTACGCTCTCGATCAAATATAAGCACCACGAACTACGTCCACAAGACCACAACAACAAATCGATGGATTACTTGAATCAAATGATCTTCTTCTGACAAGTAGAAAAGAAGTTGTGTGCGTACACTTGTGCAAGTTCCATTGTATGCTACTGAACCTACACTGTTGGAAATAATAAAAATATACCCGTGCGAACATTGTTTTATAGATACGGCTTTCAGTCGTCGAATCGTTAGGTGACTAGAATCTATCGCCCAACGGATGCGCAACGTGCAAGCTGTTCGTGGGCTGTTGGACGACTAGAGCTTGTCGCCTAGCGGCTGAGCGACTACATTTGCAGTCGCTCGGCTGTTCAGCAACTGCAAATGAGCCATTTCTGAGGTAGTTGGGAGGCAATGTCGGTTCATTCATTTATAATTTTCGTAGATTATGAATGGTAGATAATCTATTAGATTTGCAATAACAGTTTGTAATCGTCGTATGTTGTTGTAGTGTAAGAAATTTCGTAAAATATTTTTGAGAATGATTGAAATAACAATGATTGGTAAGTATGAAGGTATGTGATATTGTGATGTAACCGGGAATTCATATACGGAGGAGAACTTGTTTATTAATACTGTTGGATGACTTGCTACGCGAATAATTGAATGGGAAAAGACGAGAAAATACGTTTGTCTGAATTAAAATAAACTTTATAGTAAAGCTGGGAATAGCACGGTGCGTAGGGTTTGGTTACATGCGTAAGAAATACTTCATGCATGATTCAACAAACCAAAACCAAAATGCTCCTACTATACATATGCATGTTTTTGGAATGGAACTAAATTCGACCTTCAGGGGAATAGTTATTGTGGGATGGCCCGACCTACTGCGTGGACCATGGCCATTTTCCCTTCCTTACAGTCTCGACGTCGAACTCCTCAGCGGCCTCTTTTGCCTTGACCGCCATTTCCTTCTTTTTCTTGTGCTCTCTCTTGCAAGCCTCGCTCTTCCTGCGCGTGCTGCCTCGAGACGAGCATTCATCTCCCGACGTATATGCTTGGTGTGCTCATTATTGCGGCGCTCCTCCTCCCGGATCTCGCAGGCCCTTTTAATATCCCACTCCTCGAAGTCGAGAGCCCACTGGTCATGTGGGTGGATCTCTAGGTCAATCCACTTGTGGTAACCACATAGCGATTCCGGGGAATGCGGTTAGACGGGAGAGGTTGTTAGTGCGTACTTTAAAAGAAAAATAATAGGGGGAATACACTGTAACTGGTCTTTACCAGTTGCCGATAGCTGCTCATGTCCCGACGGCAGTCACAGGATTGCCATGGTCGTAGGAGAGTTTACGACTATGAAGTGGTTGTAGAAGAACTTACAACTAAGGAATAATTGTAGAAGAGCTTACGCCTAAGGAGTGGTCATAGAAGAGCTGACGACTACCCTATGAAATTTATCCCTTATAAATAAGAGGTATACTCAAGGAGTATAATGACGTGAGAATACCATTTATAAATAAATAATAATATGATGATTGTTATATCCTCATCATATGCTAAGTAAACAAAAGACTGATGTGGAAAGGTAATTAAGGAAGAGAGAGATGATAGTAGTGTGTCATGTAAAACATTGTCTATTTGAGAGGACAAAAAAGTTAGAGCATAGTTATTGGTAAAAAGGAGAGGGAAGAGGTGAGCTAGGAGGGAAAAATTGAGTGGGTTGGTTCCTAGATGTCATGCATGGGTAAGATTATTTTAGTTTTGTGTCTATATAAGGTAAGTAAACTATAGACATGTAGTATCTTGCCTCAATAGTCCTACAGTGTAGTTGTACAGTTGCACCAACGCGAATGCAATCGATGGGCATCGGTGAGTAGCTTTTCTTGGCATATAAATCGAGCGGCGTTGCAATAGTTCAGTTGTCATGGCACATAGACATGGTGTGCAAACCAGTAGCTGCACTTTTCTTGCCATGTTAGGCCTATGAGCCATTGAGGCTTCTTATAGTTTTTTTTTTATAAAAAAAACAGACTTCTCATAATAGAAAACCTGTTCATTCAAGACACAGATGAAAATAAAGATTGTTTCCCAACCAAATCTTGATAGACATACATACCTCAGCAAAAAAAACATCAGTCACACCTTAAAACTGCTACACCAGAATTTACAAGCAAGATATTACTCACAAGTGGTAGATCATACAAGATTGATTTCTGTAACAGAGAAATCAGAGAGCTTTCGCATTTCAAACCATTACAACACAACCACAATCAACACACCCCTCACTTAAAAGCACCGCTAGTAATCCTACACATTTCCCTTCTCCCTTCTTGATGATCTCCTAACTAATACTGCTAAATCTTACAAGCTTGTAAGTAAACATTATTAAGTACTACTTACTACATTGTAGAAAACATCACATTCTATTTTCTTAGCAATGTTTGATCTGATCAGCTCCGTCCAGACTGCGACGAACTCGCTTGCTGCTCGGTGTAAGGCCTGACGAAGGTCCTCCTCCACCACACCTCGAACGCCCTCTGAAGATTTGGGCAGCTGTCTCCGACCTTCAAGAATCTGCCCATCCAGGTGAGCAGTATCGACTGCTGGTCCTCCAACGGCAGCGTCAGAATCGTCTGCCCGATCCCTTCCTCGACGACCTTCCGGTCGAACGACCTGCAGCCATGCTGCAACCAGTTGTAGTCCTCCATGAGAGGCTGCAGCCAGACATCCAAGAGGAGCTGCCTCGTCTCCTTCGACGGTAGCGCCTCGCCTTTCCCAATCGCGACGAAGAGCCTTGCGGTAACGCAGCTGACAAGGTGGCGGTACATGACTGGCACCCTGCAGTGCAGTCTGGCCAGGTCTCCCTGGCTGGCCCATATGACTGCAAGTTCATCAGCAGCATTCCTGTCGGCTAGAATCTCAGCTAACCAGAGGACATTATCAGCCTGTAGAGTGATCTGTCGAAAGATAGGTTCTTTATTGTCTGAAGATTGCTCAGCAAACTCTGGATCAGAAGCTTGGCGAAACAAGGTCAGTAAAGATTGCAGGCAATTCCGGAAAGAACTGTACAATGTAACGATACATGAGTCTGCTGAACCATTGATCCAGATGTTATTCTCCTTGAAAAGCTTCAAGACCAAACATTTCATCTCACGCCGTCCTCTATCCTCACTGCTTTTCAGAACTAACTCAATGATATGTGCAAGCGTGTCGTTTGGTGGATTTGTTAGCTCAGAGGTCACTCTTTTCAGTAAGGAGCTAACTCCATAATTCTCGCAGTGTAGTTGTCGTATGGATGATACGACATTTTCTTCCTCGTCACCAACCCAAGGGACAGCTTCCAAGTAATCTAAGCATGATATGACACACGCTCGGAAACCTAATGATTCTGCAACCTGTACAGAAAGAAATGCGTAACTCACACACTGCATAACAGAACAACTAGAGAAAGAAGACATATTTGCTTTGCAAAATCCAGTTAATTGGTCCTAAAGAACCAATAGTAAGAGATAGGCAAGGTTGAAACAGTCAAAAGGCGCAGATTGTGGACCTGTTTTCCTGCTATGTGTTCGAAAAGGCACATGAATGGCAGCCTACCTAAGTTGAGACTGTCCAACTATTAACTGACCACTCTGTTACATGATATATCAATAAGTTGTAGGTTATTCAGTCTTTATCAGATTCTTTTGATTATGTGATGGCGTCATAGACTCATAGTATTATCACTCCAGTAGATAAAATAACTTCAATTCAACAGCACGAAATAGAAATCGAGATAGAATCAGCTACACCTAATAATAAGCCACAGTTTTGCAACAATAAGAGTTTGAGTATAAAGATGTGTGCATTAGTACCTTTCAGTTGGCACAAGCCATGCTACTTTTGCAGTTTGGAATCATACCAAATACCTAAGAATACAGCATCCCTAAAATACTATAACAAATAAAGTACATTTTTATCTGATGCACCCAGATAGTTTGTATGAAAATGTGAAACATACCAATTGGTTCCCAAAAAAATGTATATTGACTATGTAGACATGCAACAGACTAAGCTAACTTAATTATCAAACTAAGGTCTCGGAGACAAGAGAAACATTGCCTAATGGTAACTTTTTAAAGAAAGGTGATGCCAGATTTGTTTTGGGAAGTCAGGTATTTTTTCTATATAATCCATACAATCCCAAATATAAATTAGCATGCATTTTAAAAGGGCTCTAGTTTGATGAGTGGTTGTTAATATACCAGTATAAATTAGCGCTTGTTTTGATCTAGCCATAGATGCTTTAACATTTGTGCATATTTCAATTGAAATAATATACAACCAATTTGTGTATCATATCAACATTCAACTATAAGAATGGGAAAAATCAAGGAACTATCCAAGGAGAAACCTTCAAGATTTGGAGAATTCGCGGAACATTTTGCTTGATCAGCCTCTGCTTGACATCCTTGCAGTACATCAACCCAACAGTCTCAACGAAAATCTCCACATCCTCACAATCTGGTACCTCAATGCATGACACTGGAGACTGCCTTGAGAGCTTATCAGCAAAGAAAGTACTATTTTCAGCAAGGATGTTCTTGTGAACAATCATCTTGACAGCAACCCCTTCCCTGCCGTACAGCACAACCTTCAGATCACTCATCTGAAGCTGACCAAATCCAACCGATATCTTATGTTGCTTCAGTCGCTTCTCGGTTGCTGGTGCTACCTTTGGTGGATCAGGGGCAACATCATCTGCTGGAGGACATGTCTGCTCATCTGAATTGGTTCTAGACCTAGTCGGAGTATATTGTGTTCTTTTCTCTGAAGAAATGGTTGGTGTCCGCTGAACCGAGGAAGCCTTTGACAAAGGAGGGGATGCTCCTCCTTTAGTTCTAGCCTGCTGGTTTTGGTTCTTCATAGTCTTCTGGAGCACAGCTTGCGATGGGCAGCACCAGAATCCCTCCGGGGTGACAGCAATGGGGACATTTCTGATCTTTGCCGGTTGACCATCAAGCCTTCCTACCTTGAATTCTGCCATATTTATCTTAAGAATAAGCCTGTATCTTCAGAGAAGTCTGATTCAAATGGTTTTTGAGCATAAGTATGCCGTCTTCTTTTATCGTTCTTGTGAACAACTATTTCTGAGGTTTAGTTATGTCACTCATGCACACACCTGAACAAGAGGCATACAAGAATTGAATCCATGAGTTCAAATTTCAGGCAAATCCACTGAATTGGGACATGTAGCTAATGGAATTCTCAGTAAGAAAACCACAAAGCATGATGCATTACAGTTTTTTTTGTTCCTTTCTTTCCCTGTAATTACTGTTCCTAACAAAATATGGATAAATTTATCTAATTCCCGTCTCCTTCCCATGAATATTCAAAATAAAATTCCTTACTTGGAACCATAATGGAACAAGAACCAATTTCCAACTTTTCTAGCACTCAATTATAATAATCTCCAACCTATCAGTAAATTGAAGAAATGAGCTCACCATACCCTAGCAAGCCACAAAATTTGAGCAAAGCACTATGAAAACCACCAAAATTTCTAAAACCACAAGAACTCGAGGGGTGGGGGTTGGGGGGGGGGGGGGGCGGACATGAACCAAGAACACACACTGACACACATACTCTCCCTCACTATCCAGTTCCCATCACATACAAAGTTCCATCCTTTCATCAAGCTGAGACCAAATTGAACCAAACTCACCCTAGAATCCTCCGACTCCCACAGACCCACCAGCTCAAGAGCTAGCGAAACATTACACAGAGCAAAAATAACAAGCAGTAAGATCCAACAGGGAATGGATACCTCACTGACAGCACAGTTGAGCTGAGCTCCTGCCACACCATTTCTCTCCTCTCCCCGGAGTTGGCAAAGGAGAGAAACAAGAAAAGGCAGAGCAAAGGGCACCACAAAGGCAGCCAGCTAAGTTAGCTAGCTCCTTTTACCCTTGACCAGCAATAAGTAGTGTCCTAACTTTAGCCCTCTAGCACACCAGACTAGCCATCATAGCATGGCATGACACCCTCCTCCTCTCATCTCACTCAAAATCTTTTTCTTTTTTAAGCTTAATTTCCTTGTGCTTTCACCTCACCTCTTCTGCTTGTTTCTTTGCTCCCTCCCTCGCAATGAGAGTTTACTTTTTATCCCGTTATAAGTTGCGTGTACTGCTCGCCCCTGTTGCGTGCCAGAGCACAGCTGAGTTCGGGAATCTAGCGGCTCCACTCCCACTGTAGCTGTAACGGCAGTACTGAAGTGTCGCTTTGGCCGTTTTCCTCTTCTGATACAGATGCCTCGCGCTCGCGCAGCTCGCACCACGCCACTGTCGATGCCACACACTAATCTCAAGTCTCATCTGCTGTCTTACGGTATTTGTCCTGACCTAAGTAAGATTCTTGTGTCTCCGTCTCTGCCTCATCCTGCCCTGAGGAAGGTTTACCAACGGTGTGTTTGATTGGTGCCTCCTATAAGCTCTATTAAAATTTGAAGGACTACGTGAGAAAGTCTCATACTGTTGTGATGAACTATTGGAGGTTTTGTGAAGTGATCAAACGATTTTGCAAAGATTGCATTTGATTGGACTATTTTCTAGAAGTGTCAAGAAATTCGGAAGTACCGCAAGTGTTTATGCAGTAGTACCGACGTTGTGAGCGTGGTAGTTCCGCTCTGAGTCGCGTTACGTTTTTCCAGAGAGATCCAGTTCAAGTTTGCTAGGTGCAGAAGTATCTCTTTGGGCATTGTAGATTGAGTTTGGATGACCTGTGTCATTGGATTAAGGTTGCATGATGCATGTCTTGATTAATGTATGTCAAGTTATATTCACCGATTTTGATTTTAGCTCAGTATTGATGCAATCTTCCAACAAACTGAACAAGATCTCAACTTTGGTCATGATTTTCATGATCGTTTGTTGGAATAGGTTCACAATACCCTAGATAAGTTTTCTGCAAAATTTCATATCATTTGGATTTACCAATCAAAAGTTACATCGATTCTTGGTTTTAAACTTGAACTGAAATTTGGAAAGGTAGTACCGCTGTGCAAACAGGAAGACTTCAGAAAATCGAAAGTACCACATTGCAAATAGAGGTACTTCCAAAAATCGAAAGTACCACAGTGCAAACAAACATACTTCTGAAAATCGGCAGTACTACAGTTATAACATCGGTACTACCAATTTCGTTGATTTTTCTCTAAAATTTCAGCAGCTTCTCTTGCTCATCTTGTGGTAGTTTCTCATCCTAATTTTTATAGGTTTGTAGCTATTGGAGTGAAGGATGGTGAATACTTAGGAAAAAAATTGAAAGCAACATTCACCCTCCTCTGTTACCACTTCTGTTCTACAAAATTTGGTACTCAAAATTTTACCGAAGGTTTTGATTGCCCAATAATTGACAAGAAAATATATAGGATGTAACCAAAGATATATGATCTATGGGCATATCAAAATTTAGTAACTGTTCAAATAAGAACCAATTATTGAGGTGTTGCCAGAAAATTAGTAAGTTAAATTTGGGGGCACAAACCAAAAAATACCCCAAACCGTTTTACCTGGCGTTCCAGCCCCCCTTTTTTACTCTTATCCTGCAGAGTGAGACTGCTGCAGTGTGGGGCCCATAAGTTAGTCTGAGATTTCTACCGCCGCCACTGGCAGCCTGAGCCGGGTGGTGTTACTGTGGTCAGTGTGCAGGGTTGCTCTTGCTCGAATCTGCCGGTGTTGGCTCTGGATTATTTTACTATTAATTAACAAAAAACCTACGGTAGCATGGATAGACTGTTTTAACATCTTGGTATACCTTGTTTAAATTTACACCTATAACTATATTTTTTCTGTAAAATTCTTATGGAATTTTTGCGATCAAAATAAGACATAAGTTGTTTTCTTCAGAGAACATGAGTTAAACAAGTAGAGTTAGGTCCGATATAAAACACAGGAAAATTTTTTTGTCCTTATGAAAAATAAATTAATTCTTATAAAATTCATGTATTCCAAACAAGTCTTTAGTTTTTTTCTCCTCAAGTTGTGCTGTTGTTTTTTGAGAAGTACTTTTTTCTTTGCGGAAAGTAGAATGGGAAAAGAAACTTGCATCATCGAGGCCTTAAGAGTCGAGAGTAGATTTTCAAGGTTGTCTTTGGAAGCTGTGGGCAATGGCAACTACCAAACATCAACAACAGGAAACCGAGAGGGACACCAAATAATCCACATGTTCATGCATTTGTATGTACTCGTTTGCCATCTTCTGGACTCGTACGCTTGAAATCTCAAATGATACAAACATGTCGTTCGATTCCAAGATCATGTTTTGCTTTTGTCTTTTGGCCCTTTGGTCAGCTTCTATGATTGGAACGAGCACTCTTTTTGAAAGGTAAGAGTTCTTCGATTTGAAACTTGAATCAATTATCTCCTAGGTCAACATTTTTGCTAAAATTGAGGCATTGGGGTGAGATGAGTACAATGCACGGTTTTTTGGAACTAGAATCTAGGACGTGTATACGATTGCAGATTAGGAAAATGCAGCTTGTTATTTTGATTTGATCCAGCCAACATGCTTGTACCTAAGCATGCATAGTTATGCGTAGTATATACCTCAGTTCAAAATGAGCATATCTTCTCAGTCAATACCTACTACGCTTTAGAGTACAAGTAAATAGGGTAAAGCACTAGTCTAAAGAAGCCGAAGAACTAAAGCACAAGGCATGCTTAGTCTTAGTTTTTCTTGCTTTTAATCTAAGTCTTGAGATTGCTTTTGATCATATTTATACGACCAGGGATCTGAGAATGAGAATCTTTGGCTTTTGACAGTTCGACCAGAAGAGTTGTTCTTTTTTTCACCTTTTTGTCAACCTGAACAAACTTTCGAGCCCGACTAGGAGATGTAAAAGTTCCGAAAATTTTTTGTTGGTGCCACTAAAAAAATGTGCAATCTGGATTATGTCACTGAAAATCTTGTTATTTCGTTTTTGCCACTAAAATTTTTGCCACTATTTTATTTTTGCCACCTCCGTCAGTCAATGTCCTTCGACCGGTAGCATCCGCTTGTTTCACAGCTGAGTGAACCGAAATACCCCGGTCCAAACAAATTTTACTAGTGGTGGTGAGTTTATGTATTGGGCAAGGGTATTTCAGTCCACTCAGCTATGAAACAAGCGGCGTTACCAATCAAAGGGCATTAACTGACGGAAGTGGTAGAAACAAAATCGAGGCAAAAATTTCAGTGGTAAAAACAAAATTACACAATTTGCGATGATATATCTAGATTGCACACTTTTTTTAAGTGACACCAGCGAAATTTTCTCTAAAAGTTCGTATTCCGGCCCCTGTTATACTCTTTTTCCTTTTGGAAAAGTTGGTTGATGAAATGGTACCAAATAACTTTCGTTGCTTAGGATATTAGTGATGCAATGCAAACTTTTATTTTTGGACCCAGAGGGCTATCACTGACCCACATGGAGGCCATTGTCGTTGCCTGTTGATTTAGCGAGACGTACAGGACTAAAAGCTGATTTGCAGACTCAACAAAAATTAATACGTGCAGCGAACGTCAGGGCCCCATTTGGTTGGTAAAAGAAATGACAGCGGTCAATAGTAAAAGATAGACATCTGGCAGGTGCCTCAGAAGTCACAAGCCTGAAAGCTTTGGTTACTTGGTAGACTAGCCTCTGTCTAACTACAAGTGCATGAAATAATTAATCAGCTACCACAGATAACACAAATCCATTGTCGTCTAGTCCGGTTAGGATACCTGGCTTTCACCCAGGCGACCCGGGTTCAAATCCCGGCAATGGAATACTTTCTTTTTCTTTTTGCTTTTTCTTTCTACATTCGTTCAACCATGCCATGAAGTACATAGTTTGCATTAGGTTTTTTTTTGGGTTCTAAATCACATACTTTGCAATCAGCTTCGCAAATCAGTCCAAAAGTCGAGGAATGATATTACACTAGCAACTTCGATACCGCGTTGTCAAAACAAGCGTATTCAGTCGTTCACTGTCCACGTACACAGGCGCATAAATAAACATTTTTTATCAAGCCGAGACCTAGATACCGCTTGATTGGGCTGAAAAAAGTGATTTATAGCTAAAATTTTACTGTAACTGACTGAAATTATACTGTATCTGATGGTTGCTTATTTGGTATAACTAAATTTTAAAAAATTTAAAAATAGAAAAAATAAGTTAGCATATTATGGACAATGCAAACGAATATGGGAAAAAAGAACCGACAAAAGCTAAAAAAACAAAAAATCAGAAAACAAATTTATGAATAATAAAAAATAAATCAGAAACTAAAAGCTCAAATTGAAATAAGCTGAGCCCTAATTGTTCGACTCACAAAAGCTAAGCGCCCACCGTACGCTTGCCTGTTGATCACAAGGTGCAAGCTCTACACTTCGGCAAGCTATGAATAGCTGCCGAGTACCGGTGCCACCAGGTGCAGGGGCTACCACTAAACTGCATGCCTCACCGCGCGAAGCCCAGCTCCATGGTGACTGATCAGCATCATCCACAACAATGGCACCTCCCGCCAGAGAGGAACTATTATTCTAACTGCCTGCAACCCTCTTCTCATCTTGCTAGCATCTTCGGTATGGTCTCCGACCTCAGCGATCTTCGACTCTGAAGCTTTTGCGCCGGTTGCAACGCTCTTCACACCAATGTCAAGAGCAATGGACTTCACAAGGCCATTCAACATCTGGGGTTAGGCTAGGTTAGGGGCAACGAATGCAAAGATATGATATATTTAGAAGCAACAATGCGAGCTCTTGAGAAATCCGCAATAAAAAAAATATGAGAAATGCTTCTATACTTTTCTCTCTAATAAGAGTAACGCTAATTTTAAAGCACATGAAGAGCTAAGAAACGTCAATTCACCATTCATCGTGCTTTAAAATTATGCAAACCACTGTTGAGAAAAGTATATAAGAACCTCTCTAAAAATATTAATATTAAACGGTGGGTAATGAAATGTTGAGAAGGGTACAAGAGAACCAGTTGCAAAAAGGGCCCTGTATTTTGAATCAACATCTTCGGTATCATCTACAGCAATCTGTGTCTGTGAATCCAAATAAGAAATGTAAACATGGGAGGACTGTGAAGAGTGCAATGGCTACAGAGGTCAGAGGGAGGGAAACTCATTTCAAGGGCAGCAGAAAGAATTTGTGCCTGGCCTTGTTCATCCTTCAATTCAATTGAAAGAACAGCATAGCTGCAAAAAAAAAAAAAAGCGACAAGTGAGATCAATGTAGGGGACATCAGCATTACCAAGTGTGCATGCTTATTATTTTCTAACATTATGACCAACAAAATTGTAATGCATAACTACGTTCAATTCAAGACTTAAGTAAAAGCGTGGCATAGGCCAAGTGTGCGTTCTTGCTAAAAGATGGCTTGCAGCTGGACATAGAATCAATAATCTGAAATTAGCAATCAAAAAGAGTCTGTCCCAAGGTTAGAAATATTGGAACCAGATCCAATCCCATCGGGGCCGAGGGCCGGTACTAGTAATCGATTGATTACCGGAAAACCCGATCAAAAATTGGCTGAATTTGATGAACCAAATTTTGAATTGGAGGCGGTTTGGGGGGCAGTAACAAGTCAAAAACTGGAGAAAAAAAGGTGTAAAAACCGGTTATAGGTAATTAGAAATTTGAATAATGCAAATATTAAATACAAAATGTTTAATAAAGTAACAAGGCCTCAAGTTGTACATAAAAATTGCTCGTTACTACCTTGATCATGTAGTGAAGCCCTCTCCTCCAAGTGTTGTGAAGCATCTAAAATAATGAATAGACAAGTTAATAGTAATGAATGATAACTTGAGTAGCATACTGAAAATAATAATGGAGTACTAATTCGTACCATTACATAGTTGAGAAACGCAAAGGTTGTGTAATGTATTCATTGTTATCGATTAGGTCAAGTCCTTCAGTATGAGATAGGTGTGCTTTATATTAATCCCAAGTGTATGTTGGATGGGCATATTGTACCCAATGATTATAAATTTGTTGGTAATATGCAGGTTCTGTCCACTGGTAAACAATTCTTACATTGACTTGATTTCCATAATAGTAAGTAGGATGAGAAGAGATGTTCGAAGACGAATAAGAATCATCATTAGAAGGTAGTAGGTTGTCATCTCAATGTCTATAAGTTGAAAAATAGTTTGAGCTACTATGGGATGCATAAGAAGAAGAGTCTTCTGGCCGAGAATGATTTCGTTGGCGGTCCTTAGCCCTCATGTAGGTTTTATTGATTGTTCTTGATGCATGACAACTATGGTCTTCATCCTAGGTAGCATATGTGAAATTTTCTCACAAGTGAATTCCAATGGTTGACATGTATTTTGTTGGTCTTATACTTCATCATAAGCTATCCCACCATCAACACCATCATTGGACGGCGAAGTGTTACTATCGTTAGACTCTTAGTACTCTACTTCATCAAATGGCAGAGTTTCTGTCTCTTCATTGCTTTCTACAATGTCTTCTTCAATAACCTTTTTCTTCTTCTTAGTAGCCACTTGTTTCCTTATTTGCGTAAATGAAGCAAACTGCTTTCAAAACAATTCCAGTATACTATGATTCCAACTCCGAAAGTTCCATACAGAGTTCAAACCCATCACATTGGATCAGTTATGAAAACGCTAGAAAGCAATTAAAAATAATAAATCACACTAACACATTACAAAGTACCAGTGCAAACATAACAGAAGCCTACCAGTAAAGAGTTCTCCAGAGGGCAGCTTCAGAACAGTTCTACAGCATTGCCACTCCACCGTCTTAAAGTACTGTAAGTATGTACAATACATATGTCAGGGAGGACAACAAGAAGCCAACTACTATAATATAGAAAGTGATCATTTATTAGGCCATTCTGTCATTCGAACAAACAACTCAAGCATAAAGTAGTTCATAAATGTGCATGTCTAAAACACCGAGTACCTATAAGCAGCTTTACACTAAAGTAATATTAGCAACCATTTTAACGGAGCCTCAAAAGAAAAGGAAGCAGAAGTAGGAACGTGCATTGTAGCAAATGAAAGAAAAATAAATGATCCAGAAAGGGAAGGTAATAAAGTTATACAGATTATTGTTATATCATGTTACATTACGATATTTGCCTTACAACCACCTTGTGAAAAATTCTTTGCACTTGTTATGTTATTACCAACATATACAACAAAGACAACCTTAGGCAAGCAAGCAGGAACATGACGAAGCCATGCAGGCAAGTAGCGTAAGAATTACACTTGTCGGAGAAAACCTACCAATCCATGGATTAAGAGATCATGTCACCGTTGTTGTCTACAGCAAGTCCAGTGGCTTGTGAACTGTGCCCCCTCATTGTCTCAGCAACTTCTCCTCTGTGCAAATCCCAGAGCAAAACCAGTGTATCCATTTCACCAGAAGCTATTCCTCCTTCAGGAAACCGATCTGAAGGAGGGATCCAAGCCAACAGGCCAACAAAACTGGAATGCCCTACGAGTGTCTTAGAGAGAGCACATTCGTGCTTCTTTTCTGGGTGCTGTGTCCAGAATCTCACGGTCCAGTCTCTTGAGGATGTTGCAATCCCAGCATTACCACAGATACAGATGCCACGAACCTGTTGAAGAGTAAACCATGATAAGTCAACCATGAAACAAGTGTGTAGCAAATGTAAATTCGAAAGGATGTTCTGACAAATATGAAAGAGCGAGACAAGCAAGATTGAAGTTTATCGGGTTGAATAACCTAACGATTGCACAAATAAAGGTTCCAACAAGTTAAAAGTCACACACAAACGCATTCTACATTTGCAAAACCATTGCTGCCTAAATTTTAACATTTTGAGCAAAATAATCAGTTAGTCCGCAGGGATCAGAATTACCTACAGTTTCATGGATGATCATCACATATACGTAAGTTTGAAAACTAGCACATGTTGTTTTTAGTGTTTTGCAGATAGACATGCATAAAGGGGTGTACTTTCTAATCAAAATCATATAGTGTTTAGAGTTTAGATGCTAAATACTGAAAGTTAAAATGTGAACCAGAAAATTTGAAGTCGTTGTCAAACTAACCAGAACAGGACATTCTGGATGGACCTTAAATCAGCCCAACAATTGCAACGTGGTGGGATTGCTGGTGGAGCGGAACACAGGAAATTCTGTTCTGATTATATATGAAGAGAAATCACATTGAAACCAAGTACCCTTTCATTCATAGATTCACCAATCCACTAGCAATAACATATATCAAACGCAACTCAAACTACGGTAACTAAATTGTCCACCAAACCCCTAAATTCACTGGAACACACTACATTCACATGTGAGAGACTAGAGAGAAGCAAAGGAAATCAACATGGAGAGTCTCACACTAAGCATCCGGACGGAAATAATGTAGGAATTTTTTTGTAAATAATCTGTTTTTTATTCGAAATAACAGACATATACCCGTGCAAATTTTTTTTTACAGAAATGACCTCCAGTTGTCGAACTATTGGGTGACTAGAAACTGTCGAATTGCAGTCGCCCAACTGTTATGAAACTACAAAACAAGTCGCCCAACCTTCGCGTGACTGGAGGCGCATATAAATCGGCCACTCGGCCGAGCCCGGCCATTTCATCTGTTAACGCCACTGCGTAGAGAAAAGGGAGAGAAGAGGGAAGCAAAAGAGAGGAGGAGAGGAAGAGGAAGAAGGAGAGGTTCTCCTACTTCCGTGAGGTAAATTTTTTTGTATGTTATAGTTATAATTAGGATCTGTAGAAAATTATAGTTGTATAAAAGAATAACACAACTTTGATATGAAGTAAATAGTTATAAAAAATTTAGCCAATGTAGTTATAGAAAATTAGCATACGTAGAAACTTATAGTTGTAGAAAATTTAGTGAATATAGTTATAAACAATTAGCATCCGTATCAAATTAGCATCTGTATAAAATTATAGTTGTAAAAATTTAGTCAATATTATGTACAAAATAAGCATCCGTATAAAATTAAAGTTATTAAAAATTTAGTCAATACTTTTATACGAAGTAAATAGTTCGCTTTGTGCAAAAATTTATACATATCATTTATGATTAATTACGAATGAATATAATGTCGTTAGTACATTAAAAAAACACGAGTACTATTATAACTGATATATTCGTATTTAAATCAATATGTCATGTAAGTTGTTGAAACCTATTAGGAATTATTTAGAGTAGGAGAAAACTCGAGCAGCAAGACAAGAGCGGCGTCGGTGTGCGTGCGAGCCGATAGGGAGTTCATGCGTATTGGGTCAGAGGAATGGGAGGGTTGTCGTTGCGAATAAGTATGGATTGTGCTATGAGGGTAGTGTGGTTGGTCATGATTGGCGAATGGTCATTAAAATATAAATTACAGTATATCAATACTTCCATAATATGTTACATGATTTGACTAGTTGCAACATTGAAAATATTTGTACGTAGACATCAGTAATGCTGATACCCAGTACATTGAAAGTGCATTACAGTGTCAGCACCGTTCGTGAAGATCCAAACGGTGTTGACTTGAGCGGTTTTGCGCAAACCACTCTAGTACACTTGGACGACGAGAATGCTCGAATCGTAGATGTGATGTACTGGCTCATCCGTAGTTTCTTTTTGGACCCTAAAGTGTGTAGCATCATCATATAAGGGTTTTGGAGCCAGTCTCCCATGGACATTAGATAGGAATTGAGAACATTCATGCACACTGCTTCGTGAAAGGGGTTTGTATAAGGGTGTCAGTGCCGTAGATAAGATTTTTTAAAACGAATTCTCCAAACAACTTTTTTAATTTAAAATCATGTGCGTCATCTATATCAAATATCTTTATGATCTACTATCATCTTAAAAAGTACAGATAAAAACTATCTATCATTAAAAAAAACAGCACCTTCTATGAACAAGGAAACAATCAAACTGCTGTAACAAGCAAAGATCAGACTGCTGAGCGGAAGGAGTCCAAAACTCTAGGTCAAAGGGCGCGTGAACAAAGACACTTTTGAGATCTTCAAACGCTGACGCAAAAGGGTACTGTAAATGTATGTCGCTCTAAGCATATCACATCAATTGTTGCTTTCTTTCTACACAGACCTTTTCCGGCAATTAAATGATCCCCAGATGTGATTGTTTTTTTAGAGCAAAATGGAGTATATTAACTTGGATAATGTTGAAATGGGCATAACCAAGTTCAGTATACCAAGTTAACTAGCAAATCGCAAAAAACAAAACGAACTTTAAGCTAGTACCAGACTACGGTATAATATTAAGCCAACCTATTCAAATGCAACTTAGTGGATTGAATTCTTTGTTTTCTCCGTATGGAACCTAGTGGTGCAAGTAAGTACACATCACATCATTTTCAGTCATACGTTTCCATTATGGAAGAAAAATAAAATGAATAAAGCGATAAACACGTCAATTATCTTTTTCCTCGTGTACTTGCAACCACGTTACACGAAATCCCTCAGAACGCAGAAGAAAATAAAACGAGGAGTGCAAAAATATATATCAATTCACTGAGAATTTCATCGCTGACCTAATTCGCTGCCAACCCTTCTTGAAACAGCCCCGTACTCTCCACAAGATGAGTGCACATGAACATCAAACAAACTCCACGACTCACCTAATTTGCTGCCTAGCCTTTGATGAAAGTAGTGGCTCAAGCCTGTTTCGTATGGCTCCTATTCTCATCTTCTTAGTTGGGGTGAGTGGGAGGCGTGCAGCCATGCGAAACGGGCAAACCAGAGGCGTAACCACCGGAGGAGCTTAGTGAGGCTTGAGCCTCACCTCTCCGGTAACAGTTTTACACATAGTAAAAAGAGAGAGATTAACAAATTGAAAGAGAAGTTAGCTCTCCTTGATGGAAAGGTTAACAACAAACATGAAATTAAAGAAGACGAGGAGGAGGAGAAGAAGTGAAAATCATAAAATTAAAGAAGAGCTAATCAATCAAAGAAAGAAAGTGAAATAATATATGTAAATCATAAAATTAAAGAGGAGGAGGAGTAGTGAAAATCATAAAATTAAAAAAGAGACAATCAATCAAAGAAAAAAAGAAGAAAGAAAGTGAAATATATATGAACCTTTTTTAGTCCAGGGATGATGGTGAAGAGCTCGATGAATCTCTGGTTGATCTTCTCCCTCCACCGCCGCTCAGCGATGATGTGGTCCTGCATGTGCCCCAAAGGCACCACCGCCGCCGAGCCCTCGCTGTGAAAATGATAAGAACATTGGATAGAGTGTAGAAAAAGATGCCACCTTTTGTTTCTATTGTCTTGTGATTAAATTTAGCTTAATTCTGATATGTTTCATATGATCTAAATTTTCATTGTCATTCATAATTTTCTATTATATCATTAATTTTGATATGTTTTATACATAGGTGACTTATCATTACTCCGCACTCATGGTGCTTTCTATTATCAAGGTACCTACTTTCTGTTTCTCTATTTTTCATTGTTTGTTTCCATTCAATTTATAATTTCTATATGAATTTAAAATTTTATAAGAGTAAAAGACTAATTTTGTGTCAACTTAATTTAGATCTATAAATAGTTCAGCCCACCCTCACTTTCATTCCTGGCTTCACCACTGGCCAACTCCACCAATTTTTGGAGTTGGAGTAATCGGGAGTGGAGCAGGCAATAGTACATTTTTTCAAAGCAAATGGATGACTGCTTCAAGTAGGGAGCTGCGGGCCATCAAAGCCAAACGCCCCTAGGAGTTTGAATAGTTTACCAGCAAATTGCCACCCATCTTCCCCTCAAGCATCTCGCCTCTCCCGTTCCCCATTTGGCGACCCAACCCAAACCGAGAAACCCTAGAAAGAAGGGTGGCGGCAATGATGGCTGTTGTCGGCGGCGGCTGAAGAGAAGGGCGTTGTGTACCTCCTCAACAATGACCTTGGCTATTTCCTCATCAGTGATGCTTTCCCCAACCTTGGCTTTGTATACGACGACTTGGCCCCCTACGGGCAGTGACCTGCCTACCCCAGCGTCGACGATGTCGAGCCCGATGTCTTCCTAGGCTCGACATCTTCATCCTCTTCTTGACCTCGGTGACTTCTCCCTGTCCCCTAAAGAATCTAGACTCATCATTACGAGTTAATGGTATATATTGGTAATTAATGATAATCATATTGTTGGACTAATATTTTTTATTTAGATGAATGAATAGGTTATGTCCTTTGGTAGTTGATGATTTGAGATGGACTCATGTGTTGATCATCACCAAGTTATGTATTGATGCTTATGGTCAAGAACCTAGACTTAGAGATGAGATATTCGTCATCAAGTTTTAAGAAAATGTGCAAGGCAAAAGTATAACTAGCATGGGCTAAGGACGTATTTCTTAGTCGTTTTGCCGATCTCGGTGTTTGTTGAAAGACCGAGTTGCTAATATAGATTGCCACACTATTAAAAGGGGTCTTGACTATTAACTTGAGTATGCCATATATTGATAGCTCATTTACTTGCTCTAGCTCTCATGGAATGATGCTATCGTTTGTAAATGTATTTTACAAATAGTTAAGACTCATGCCTAATCCTTGTAACATATGACTTAAGTTTGCAAATGTGTTTTGCAAACAGTTCGAATCCATGTTCCTAATCTTTGTGGCATGATTCTAAAGTGTACAAATGTGTTTTGCAACTTGTTGTGAATCGTGTCTTTTACCTTTGTTTGTATCATACTACAATTTGCAAATGTGTTTTGCAAATTGATTGAAGTATATGCATCTTGACCTATGCTGACCTTGGTACACCGGTCGGACTACCCATGAGTTGGCGGTTTGACTGGCAATAAGCATGTAGTCTAACTGGCAATAACTGTCAGACTAGGCCTGAGTTGGCGGTCTGACTAGTAACACCGGTCTGACTGACCCTTGTGGCGGTATGACCAGCCTTGCGGTTCAATCGGGGTTTAGTAGACGGCTGCCTTTTTTTCAGAGAGAGATGTTCCTCTGAGTTTTGGTCCGGCAGTTTGACCGATTTTCTTAGCAATTTGACTAGCAAGCGGTCCGATCAGCCCTAGTGAGGGTGGTCTGACCGATAAAGCCTGTAATATCTAGTTTTCTAGCTATTGCGAGGAGGACGGTAGTATCGGTTTCCTGCTGATTTCGTTCAAATGGCTAGTTTTTGGGTATGAAAAAAATAAATACCCCCTTATGGTCGGTCGAAAAAAGTTGTTATTGTCCTATTTTTCATTGTTGAACTAGGAGCAAACCCTCTCACCTCTTTGTGTATGTATTGCACTTGGTGTTGGATTTAGCGTCCGTTGAGATTTGGCACTTTATTCGTTCAAGTGAGCGTCTTTAACTTTTTACTCTTAGAGGTTGTCGACTCCTTGACAGTTTTGGAGGCGTGGTGGTCCGGTGATCTTCTTAAAGAAGCTTGTGAGAAGTCTCGATGTGTTATGAATATTGGAGCTCACTATCTAAAGTAGGAAAGAGCTACCAATAGTGAAAATTAAGGTGTTTAGTTTAATTTATGGAGCTGGTCCAATTTGTTTAGGCTTACCTCAATATAGACTAGGGGAGACCGATAAATCTCCAAACACACGATAAGAAAAGATCGTGTTAATTATTGTTTGCTTTCTTGCACTCAATTTACATTACTAGAATTTAATTGCTCACTTTTCATCTTAGAATTACAAATTCTGATATATATTTAGGTGATTGATAAACTTAGTAAGACTAGTTGATTTATGTCTTAATTGTACAAAATCACTTTGATTTACTCCTCTATATATAAATTCAATTTTAGCTAAAAATAATTTTAAAAATATCTATTCATCTGCCATCTAGTTGGCCTTCTCAACGTTGCACTACCCAGCACACGCGGCTACTTGTCTTCCTTGGCCTGCGCGACGTCTTCCCCAAAGTCGGCGCCTTCTTCCCCACCCTGCGACAAGCTCGTCCCCGGCCTAGGCTACCTCTCCACCGGCACCCGTGACGTCGAGGTGAGACAGATCTACACCTTCGTTTTGGATCCGTTTGGATTCATGTGAACCGATGGATAGGATGGTAGATTTGTTGCATTTGTGTGCCTACTTGATTATGCAATAGAGTCATGGATTTGTTTGGATCTTTTGCCATTATTCTTGATCCAACAGGATGACGAAAGATTGCCCTTGATTCATGCTTGGTCGGCTTGTTCAGAGCCTACTTTTGCAATAGGATTATGGATGGTGTGTTGTGCTGCAATACTAATTAGTGAAAGCGGACGAAAAAGATTATACAGTACGGCACAACATGGCCGAAAAATTTTTAAAAATAAAAGCACAGCACGACCGATATGAACTTAAACACTATTCATGAATAAAGCCGAGCAGGCCTTATTCATGGAGCTGCCAACTTTCTTGCCAAACATTTACGAAACATGTATTACTCCAACTTCTCATGGGGCCGGATCCAAAAGTGAAGCTGGAATTGAAGCCGCAAAAACTCAGAGCAAGCCATGTCACACAGGCCCTCAATTGCTACATATCTGATCGATAATCAACAACACATAACATGATGCATGATGTACCATCATTATTGAGGCTCGTCGTACTACTCATTAATTATAGATCTTGTTCTTTTAAATTTTTATAGTGTTTTTGGACTTCAACTTCTTCAAAAAATAAAGTAAATAGAACGATTTTTCAGCCTTTTAAAATAAATTTTTTAAACAGTTTCCTAAACCAAAGCTGTATGCGCATCGTCTGTACACTGTCAACACAATATGCATTGTTTGGAAGGTCGTTAATGCATATGCTGCATACTTGGATCATGTAATCAACAGATGGTTTACAAATGAAATAAGGATCGACATACTAACTGGTAACATTAGAAGGGTAAAAATCATACTGCTAGTAAGGGCAAAAGGTCGTACAGTGAAATCTAAGACAAAAGCTCTCGAGGAATCGTATACCCTCGAAAATTACTTCAAAGTAGGATTCCACTCTGTTTACCTTACCTCAAGCAAGCAGAAACGAATAATCAATATCCTTCCTTTATCGTTTTTTTTACAAACACGCAGGAATAATCCCAAACAAAACTGTAGAAGAACAAGAAAGAGGCACAGGAGCAATTAAACAGCAAAGTTCATAGCACAACAGCAGATTTCTGCAGCCTAAAAAAGAAAGAAAACAGAGAAGAACAAAAAAAAGAGAGATAATAACGCTTAAAACCAAACGCTTAGGAAGATAATGCCCTGTACTGTTCGTCAGGGCCTATCCACAAGATCGACCCACCCATCCATCTGCAGTTTTGCAGTACCGTGCAAGAATCGATCACGGGCGGCTCGATTAAGCCAGGGCCGCCACCGTCCCCCTCCGTCCACCGGTCCGGCTGGCGCCGACGGCGCAGCTCCGGCTCCTGGGGAACACCACGCCGGCACCGGCGACGGCGAACTCGCACGGCCGGTCCTCGTCGATCCTCGCCATGGCCACGCTCCGGCTCCTGGGCACGGTCACCGGCTCTGCGGCCGCCGCGGCTGCCTCGGCCGCCCGTCTCTGCGACGCGGCGCGTATGAGCTCCCGCAGGTCGTCGTCGTCGTCGTGGCAGGAGCCGGAGCGGCGGGACGAGGCGAAGCTGTCGGCCCTGGGCAGGGGTGCGGCGGCGAAGGACGGGTACCCGAAGGCGGCGTCGGCCGGGAGGTGGCCGGCGCAGCCGGTGAGGCTCCGAACGTAGAGGTCGCGCGCGCGGCCCAGCGCCCGCCTCGGCGCCCGCCAGAACCAGCTCACCAGCTTGCTAATGCTGCTGCCCCCGCGGCTCATTGCTCGCCGCTAATTAATCACTCACCCGCGCACGCACACCTTAATCCTTCCTCCTCTCGTTAATTACACTACTAATAACTTACGTTTTCTTTTCTTTTCTTGTGGGAAATATGTAACGAGAAGAAGAGATCGATGGGGAGAGAGATGCGAGAAGGCTTATATATAGCAGAGGGAGACAGATGCAGGGATTGCATGGTCTTGAATTCAGTTCAAAGAGTGCACTACCATCCCTAATAAAATGTGAAGGCTTATTTATGCGAAATTATTCCGTCTTTAGCGTGACCCCTTCCCTTGCTAGACTACTATTAGTGGGATTGGGGCCCACAGGTCGGTGATAGTTAAGGATTGCTGGATTGGGCAGTTCCTTGGTGCAGTGCAGACCAATTGAACTGACCATGAATGGCCGTCAAGGCTTTGGCTTCAATGCTTTCGGTTGATCCAAACTTTCTGGTACCCAATCGATCGGATGACAGCTCGAAACCAAACATCATCACATCACATCTCTCTCTCTCTCATACAGAAGAAAGAATATGACATTGACATCATATTTCCAGGAGAATCGTAAGAACTTTTTCATCTCAAAAATTAGCCGATGAGGTTAGGGACTCTTTCATTTTTTTAAGTTAGATCTTTTACCTTTTCGGTCTTTCACAACTAATATGAGACTATTTCAACAATCATTACTAGAGAAACGTACTAGTTTAGGCTTTCATCTCAAAAATTAGCCGATGAGGTTAGGGACTCTTCCATTTTTTTAAGTTAGATCTTTTACCCTTTCGGTCTTTCACAACTAATGTGAGACTATTTCAACAATCATTACCAGAGAAACGTACTAGTTTAGGCAGTATCAGGAAACGTACTAGTTTAGGCAGCATCAGACTAGGATCGATGCTCAATCAAAATCTCTGAAGTGTCATTGTATATGCCAATATGGTCTGAACCATGGTCTGCAATTCTGAATGTATGCATGAACCATCAGATAGACCACCACACTTGGAGAGTTGGGAGGTGTAGGAAGATTCATGTCATGCCGATCTCTTACTTTTAGATGATATAATATAGAATAGAGTACTTATCAATATATTCATTAATTAAGAAGATGTTGGTCTTAGTTTTTATTGATATCTCCCGTGCATACATGATGATGATCTCACCTGTGCATGGTCCATGGCTGACTTTTGAGAACATGAATTGCCAGGTCGTTGCTCTGGTGTAAATGGTGACATGTACTAGAGTACTAGCTAGGGTGATTGCGTCGGAACAAGAAATTAAGAGTGATGTATTGATCACCGAAAGAGATAGAATGGCGTTTTATTAATTACTCCCTCCATCCTACTACCATATAAGTCTTAGGCCCTGTTTGGATCCCATGGTCTAAAGTTTAGTTATCTAAAATTTTGAACTAAACTTTAGTTGGCTAAACTTTAGCTACTAAACTTTAGTCGAAGGTCCTGTTTGGATCCTGTACTAATGGATAGGACTAAAGTTTCAAAAAGATCATACTACCTCTCCTCGTTTCGTGCGTCAGCCATTAAATGGGAGGTGAGAGACCAACATGCATAGGTAAACACGTCTTTGTGCCTAAGAACCCAAAAGTTTAGACCACTTTAGTTCACTTTGGTGGACTAATGGTCTAATGTGTTTTTTAGGGGTTAGCTAAAGTTTAGATCTAACTTTAGACCACCTGTTTGGAGACTTTAGATCTAAATTTTAGTGACTAAACTTTAGATGGAGGGATCCAAACAGGGCCTTATTTTTCTGGTTCCACAATATAAATCCATTAAGTAAATCAAAACATAGCTATTAGATCCAAGTGTAGTTATTGCAATATTTTTAATCTATATCCTTGCTTTAATGTAGAAAAAAAATGATTGAGTGGTTGTAATATGCACTTTAATAAACATATGTATGATTCAGTAGCATAATTAACTTTTTCTTCCGTTTAGTGTTTATTTGGTCTAAGTACCCCGAGAAATTTGTTTGCATTGTCTCGATCGCCACATATGTAAGTATTGTTATTGATTGGGCATGCCAAATAAATCTGTACGTACCCCCGAAAGATTTGCTTGCATCACCTTGATCGCCTGGGCTATCTTTATAAATCTAGGACACCGATCCCTTTGGTCAATGTTGTTATTTAGTTTCTCATAAAAAAATTTTCTTATTTGGTCATGGCGATCCAATTAATTTGTTCTCGATCCATGGTCGATTGCTACGGTCGACATATTCTTCCAATCGATTGATGGAGCAATGGTGATCACTAGTTGCACTTGCATTTTCCTTTTTTTTTAAAAAAAAACTCGTTGTCTTTTGCCATCTGTTCATTTCAAGATCATCTTTCTGTTTTCTCGTGGTTGTAACTTGATTTCGGCAGCTCTTTTGAGCGTGCTGGTTGCGGTTGTCTTTCTCTTCTTTATTGAAAGAATGCGTAGCTCTCCTGCAAGCGTACGTACGTATTCTAGAAAAAGAAAATTCGAGATCATCTTCCACAATCTCGCATGCAGCTAGGGTTGAAAACAAGCCGAGCTGAGCCGGCTCGAGCCAGGCTCGCCCAAGCTCAGTTTAACTACAGCTTAGCTCGTTTAAAAAACGAGCCAAAAACACTACTTGGCTCGGCTTGAAAGGTGGCTCGAGCTAGCTCGAGGCGGCTCGCAAGCCTAGCAGCCATAACAAGATCAAACTTGTTCCCAGCTTGCAAACCAAGCTGCAGTAAACATACTTCTTACTAAATAACATGTGAATGAGAATCAGCAGCAGAGTAGAGCATGTAAACCCAAAATGATCCATGACTATATTGAATGTCTTCTCCATGTTATGGCAAAAGTAAATATCAAGTAAATAGAGAAGCACCAACCTAAAGTTTGTGAATTATAGCAACTATCATCATTCTTTTCATTCTACTAAAGTTTATGTGTTTAAATACAGACAATAAAATGGACTGACCAATAAAAACATGTAGATGTACATGTAAACAAAACTACTTACAATATTTGTTCAAATAAAAGTAAGAGATGTTATATTCTTGTTCAAATTCTCATGAGAGGATCAGCAAAGAGTAGTGTAAATAAAAGATGATAAATTAAATTCAGTTAAGCTGAACAGTTCAGCTCAAGAAGAAGTTTGCAAGCTATCCTAGCAAATGCTTGAATTACCCAGGACATGATCTGCAAAATTTCACATGCAATCATCAGACAAGAATAATTCTCAATGATATTCACAAATGCTCCAAAAATATGGACTCCTAGAAATTGCTATGACATGTGCATGCTACTGCAAGTAAGCATCATACCTTTAGTTCTGGTGTGAATATGACAGTGTAAAGTATATCATAGGTAGCCTCGCCGGTTGGGAGTGAGATGGAGTTAGGGACAGGTCGAGGGGCACTAGATCTGGTGCCGGCGTTGTGCTACTTATGGACGCTGATGTCGGCGAGGTAGAGGAAGACGGAGGGACACCGGATCCAGAAGCCGCAGGGATGGGCATGGCTAGATCTGGCGGTAGTGGGAACGGGGATAGTCGAATCTAATTGGATTTGGGGAAGAAGTGCCGCTACCTTTCCGCATCACTACTGGCTGAAGTTAGGGAGAAGGAGGGGCGGCAGTGGGGAAGAACTTGTGCCCATAAATAATTTCTTTATCTTTGGATGAGCAGAGAGGTTTAGAGCCAACCATGGTCAATGGGAGGATCGGGGCTATGCTCATAGAGGAGTCGGGACCCAAAACGATCAAGAATGCTGGATGAGATAGCGGAGCTCAAGCATGGCACGAGAAATATGAAAAATGTTGAAGGGAAGATTCAAACAACAGGTTGTGTAGGCACCCAGATTTTATAATCCGGATTCTACTGTGTTTAGCTGCACTATTCCCTGGATCAGTAGATAGTGCACACAGTTACAGTTATGGACATCAAAATACATATCATGCGAAAGCGTAAATATAATAGTAAACTTACTCGTGGGCCGATGAGGCCGAACTCATTAAATTGCAGCAGCGGAAGAACGAAGCACACAGGTGGGACCTTCAGGACGTGCCCACAGGCAGCCAACTGGAGGTTCACAGGGCAGCGAGCGGCAGAGGCGGGGAGAAACAGCTTGGCCGTGCGAGGAAAGAAGCGGGTTGGGCCGGGCTGTTTCGGCCGGCCTGACCTCCAATTCTTTTTTTTTCTTCATTTGTATTTCCATTTTGCTTATTTATTGCATATGTTCATATATACATATATTTCCCCTTTATCTCTATTTTTGTATACTTATATTTCTATTATTTGCACATTCCCTTTTAGGGCATTATTAATGCTTGTTTCTTTTTTAGCTTCTTAAATTTTGGAACCTCAACCAAATTTCAGAAAAACACCATAAAATTCAAATTCAAATAAAACATATTACCAATATAACTCAAAAAGCTTCACATTTTCAAACTCAAATTTTTGGGATGTTACAAACCTACCCCCCTTAAATGAATCTCGACCCCGAGATTCCGGTAGAGTAGAAAGAAGCAGGTGGGGTTATATTGGCTAGCAATAGGGTTGCTTGTTGTGATTGTCTTGCAAATTTTCTCAGTCTGATTCGATTAAATCTAATACAGTATTATTACACCTCCAGGTAGTCGTACATCATATCGATACTTCCAAAAGTACTTATACTTCATAGCAGTTCTCCATAATTCGTGTCTACTCTTGCTACCCCCCTTAAAATAAATAGCAACTAACTTTAGTTATCCCTTCTAACTTCAGGCATGACAAGTCCTGCGGCAACTCGAAGGCTCGTCCGTTGTATCTCAGCTGCTTTGGTTAGCAACAGGTTCATGGAGCAGTCCTTGGGGCAGTGGTCTTGTCCTTCGCAGAGAAAACATGTGATCTTTCTCGTTGGACACTCTCCTGGCGGGTGGTCTTCTTCACAGTTGGGGCAGCTTGCAGTACACTAACTTTTCTCATGTCCTTTCTCTCCACAACGCCTACAAGCTATTAGAGTCGTGAGGCAGTCGTCCGGGTAGTGATATCTCTTACAATATGAATAGTAAGGAACTGGGCAATCGTAGCAGTAATGTCCGGTTTGCCCACAAGTGAAACAGGCTCCTTGTCCAATTTGTCGTAAAGGAGGGCAGTATTGTGCGACATGTCCTGCTCTGCCACACTCACTGCATATATTATTCAGTGTAGCTTCCTGGTCTACTAACAGAGCTTTTGCAACTTGTTCTTCTTCGTCGGAGTTGAGGCTGATGGTGACGGCATCCATTATTCGCTTGTCTTTCCTCTTAATGGGGCAATTTTTCACATAATGCCCCGGGTCACCACATCTAAAACATTTGCCTTGCTTCTTCTGAGGGCCTTTACTAGAGCGATGTCCAGTACCCTCGCCATAAGAACAAGCGTCATTCTTTTGGGGTTCACTTGGTGCAGGGCTGCTATTATCTTCATGATGATGGCTCCTTTTTGACTTTTCACGTAGAGTGAAGTCATGTGACAGCTGGTACACATGGTTGGGACCGTTGCGAGCATCGATTATTATCCTTCCTCTCTTACTCCTAACTGTGGGAGTAGTCTTGCTTCTTTCCATTGGGCCTGATAGGGTTTTCCAGAAAAGGTGAGGGGGAATAGCATGAGATGAGTATTAAATCGTAGAGATAAGATATTCTAAGGCCATTCGAATTACAAGCAAGTTGTTCCCGTGACTGCGAAATAGGATGCCTGAGGGCAGAAGGCAGTGCACAGGGCCCAACGAAAATCTGGCGACAGTACAACATCTACTCGAGGAAGCACACATAAGAGAGCGCATGGTTCATCTGCATAGTTCGTTTAAAACAAAACCACCTAATCTCCAAGAATATCTTCAACGTTCCTAACCTTAAATTGTTGGAGTATGGGCATGATAAAAAGAGGATCAAAATTTTCCTTTTGAATTAACAGACAGAAGAGGGAAATATTTGGGGTAATTTGGTTGATATTAACACTCACCCTTGTGTTATTGTTTTGAATTCGAGGTAAGAGAGCTCTAGAAGTAAAAATGGCTAAGGCAGCATTTAGATGAAAGAAAATCATCTAAGAAAGATAAGAATGAGCAGTATAACTTATATATTTGAAAATAGTATTTTAAAGAATTATTTCTAGTAATGAAACTAACGGCCAGGCTAACTAGGTCACGACCTGCAGTCGATATGCTCTGATACCATCCCTGTAGGCACCCAGATTTTATAATCCGGATTCTACTGTGTTTAGCTGCACTATTCCCTGGATCAGTAGATAGTGCACACAGTTATAGTTATGGACATCAAAATACATATCATGCGGAAGCGTAAATATAATAGTAAACTTACTCGTGGGCCGATGAGGCTGAACTCATTAAATTGCAGCAGCGGAAGAACGAAGCACACAGGTGGGACCTTCAGGACGTGCCCACAGGCAGCCAACTGGAGGTTCACGACCTAGCCCTTGACATCTTCATCTTCTCTACCAGCTTGTCCCATCTTGTTGCTGAGGCGCAGTGATTTGATTTCCTGATTCTGAATTTTATCGCAAAAGCGAGTGTGAGCACTCCAACCCCGTGCTCCGCGAGCCAATACACGTACAGAATGCAAATAAATAGTATGCATGGCTTAACAAAAATAGAACTAAACCCTTGATAAAGAGAATTAGGGTGAGAGGCTCGGGTTATTTTATTTGCCAAAAATCGCTTTTGGTAGCATTATCATGATTTAATTTTAGTATTATGGTTGCTACCTAAACTCCACACAACAATTGACATAATTGACTTAATCCACCAAATACACTTTAATTATTGACTGATGTCTAAGACTCCAAACAGCGAGTAACATCATTTAACTAATCCACCGATCTCTTTTGTATTCTAATCCCTAACAATCCAATCCTTTTTGTTATTGATCCACAACCATAAATTGCTCTTCCAATTATCAACCTTATTATCCATTATCCATCTCTCGCTACTTCACTATTGTACCTCCACCAAATACATTAATCAAATCTACGAATCGCTAGTATACATCCACCAGGAGTAACATTGCTCAGATCTAGGATTCTCTATTAAATATCCACCAAGGATATCATTGATCAGATCTATGATTCACTAATATATATATCCGCCAAGAATATCATTGATCAGATCTATGATTCACTAATATATATATCCACCAAAAATATCATTGATCAAGTTTAATCTCCTATAGTTATTTTCATACCTCCAAATTTCCGAGATCAATTCATACATCTAGAAATTGTTCAAATCCTATTAATCCCAATATTGTCGACATCTCCCAAGAATTTATATCAAATATCAGTGTTGTAATCCAACCATTACCTTCGCATTTCCTAATACTCCAAAAATCATATAATTCATCTATCTAGTCTATAAATCCATTTGGCTCCAACCATTTATTTCTCCTAGACTCCACACTATCATTAACCCTCCTATGATCAATCATGAATCCACCAACTTCTTTATGTGATTGCCATAAACAACCATCTTCCTTTCTTACGACTCTATTTATTCTCCCTGACATTTTATTTGTGAGAAATGTTACCATTATTTAAAATATAATACATATAAATTTCCTGAGACCTAACAGTTTTGAACAAAAGCATAATGTTCAAGAATATGCAATAATAATAGCGATCCAGATTCCATCCACCGTTTCATGGCATCCACACCATATGCTAACATTTCAGCGTTATAACCGCTTACATTACCACTGGGACGACACTCAGGACAACTCAAATAAGGGCTTTCCACTGCCCTTCCACTTTTCCAATCCCAACCATAAAGCATTTTGAAATAGAACTATATCTAGTTAAGTTCTCATGTCCGCCCATGATCGTGGGCATGACTATTCGAATAGTTTAGACTCTGCAGAGTTTGTACACTTTCACCACAAGAGACAATCAACTCGTTGCCCCACACGATTCCTTAGAAGTGTGGTTGAGCAGACCATCACAGTGACTTTTCAAAGTATCTAGTCCCTTTTGTCATCTCACCTTATGGGAAACTGCACACTTGCGGTGGGTCCCATCTATGCACGGGATGTTCCTCACGGCTACTAGCGTTATTCAGGCTCCACTCCCCTCAGCGCTAGTACAACTGGGGAACTTCACCCTCCACTCGGTGTCCCTTTAGGCCTTCTCTTGCCCTTGCGTATCCACTTCTATCCACTACCAGTGAGATGAGTCCGGGATTTCGATAAATTTACTTAGCCAAGTTGCACTTTGCAGACTTGTGGTTGCACTGTTTTACACAGGAGGTCATGACAAGATTCGGTCCTTAGGTGTACCTGAGCGGTTCTACCACACTCCACAATTTTGTGCTCCCACCGCACCACATACCAGCCCCCAAACCATCCGCTCAGATATTTAAGCAAGTTGAGATTTCTTGGGAGCATAAAATAATCATGTCAAAATATACCAGTCATTCCCACCATGACTGCCCAAACCAGTTCCTCGTGATTTAAAATGACAATGATGTTTGGGACATTTCAGCGCCCCCAAGTATCTATGCAGTACTAAGCATGGCGTATAATTATGGACTTATTTCTAAAAGTTACTACTATAATGTTACTAGGGTGACAAGGTTCATGTAATCAAATATTTCAAAGGAGGTGTAATATTAGCAAAGGTAACAATGGGCATATAACTAGAATCTCAAATTAAACATGTATTTGCATATGAAATAACAGCATGCAATTTGATAATTTAAAACAAAATAATTTGCAGAAAATGTAGGTTCAACATGATCAAAGTATTGACTCGCCTGGCGCGGTTTACCGCGGTCTTGAGCACACACAAAGTTGTCTCATGCGATGATCTTTAATCTCTGGTCTTCGTCGATCTTGGTCTCGCTTGATCCATAGAATCTTCAGGACTCCAATTTCTAACTACGGGGTAAACAACGAAATTCAAATAAAAGCAAATAACTCAAAAGATCCAAATAATTCCAAATAAACTCAATTTAGTTTTGCTATGAGTTAATGGGTGATTTGAGTGTTTTGAGGCAAGGCTGGTGGTAGAATACGATGACTTCATCTTTTACTATTAACTCCTTTTATTGTTTTGGGTATTTATCAAGGAAATTCCATGAGTCGGGTTAGACCTAGGATTCAGTGTACAAGATTAGAGGAGTATTATTTTGTCGAGCGTTATATTCAGGGCGTATGTTATATATAAGTGATGTATACAATTTTTAGTTCACCGAATTGATCTTATAGTCGGGGTTCGTTGTATTTTGTGGTACGATATTTTATGTACCCTTAGTTATTGCTAGTCATAGTGTAAGTTGAATTAGGATCCATTTATACGGGTCCTAACTTGCTATATTCAAATATGTCCAACACTATTATTAACTAGATCTAACGTTAAGATTTAGTTAATGGCAACATTATTATTTTGTCTACACTTTAGTTATTATTAGACTTAGCTTTATTTTTAATTTGAATTTATTTATCTAGGCAGAGATTAAGGTGATATTTCATTAGTGCTATTTAATAAGGTATATAACTGAGATTTGTTTAATGGTGGCTTGAAAAACATTGGAGCATATATGTTTTCATTATAATTAGGTGCAGTCTTTATTAGGTTTAGATATTTAACCATAGCCATATTTCCTTACCATTGCTTTGAATTAATAATTAGCCTTCTAGATGATTGCTCAACCTTATTAATTATGCCTACATGTGCTAGTCCAATTTATAAATATTAAATAGCCTCATTCTAGTTAATTTTTGCTAGATTCGTAAAGCTATTCTCTAATTTAATTTGAGTATTATAGTCGACAAAGGATCCTCATTTTTGCTAGGACTTATAGTTAATCTTTACGTTTTTGAACCATATAATGGCTAGTCTTACATTATTTACTAACATGCAAAAGTTCATGATTTATTGTTTAGTAAATTTTTATTTGCTTAGGCTGTCATTCTGTGTGAGCATTTACCTAAACATTATTCATGCTGATCTTTTTATTTGGTAGGGATTTAAAATAAATACTCAAGGCACATTATTTACTAGCTTATAATGATTAATCATTTGTTAGTTAGTTAAGAAGCATCCCTTATATACTAAAAAAATTTGCATTACTTACAGATTATTTTCTGATTTTTCCTAATTTTTCTTCCCTGAGGGCTGCTCTGCAAAAAGGTTTGAAACCTACTATCAAATACTGCGCGGGTGGGGAATCGAACGTGGGCGGCCGGAGTGAATGTGCGCCCGGCTAGCCAGCAGAGCGCTGGGTGTTACCTGACTTAGATGGGGGAGGAGTGGAAGATAAGCCGGGTCTGTAAGGGGGTCAAAACAGAGGAGCTCCGTGCAGCGTACGGGCGGAGGATTTGCCGGTGAGGGGCAGCCGGAGAGGAACCAGGGAGGACTAAAACGCGTTCCTTGTGCTTCGGTGGTGTCGGCGGTGAAGTCGTCGGAGACCGGGGAGCACGGCGGCGGGCTGGCGGCGTGCGGCGGCGGCGACTTGGGGGACTCTTCGGCGCCAGCGGGGTACGGTCCACGGGAGGTGCGGGGGAGGCCGGAGTTAGGACCGCGGGGCTCCGGGGAGGATGTGGGAAGATGGGATTGATGTTTGGCGGTGGAATTTAGCGGGGAGGCCGACGGCCGGAGTTGGGGAAGGAGGGTGGCGCCGGCGGGCTACGGTGAATAAGGATCTAATTGTTCACTGTGGGAGAGAGCAGAGGGCTTGAGGAATAGTTTGGCGGGGCGATGGTTCTTATAGGAGCGCGGGCGCGGCTACCACCGAGAGGCCGCCCGTGCGGTCACTTCGGTGAGCGGCGGAGCAGACCGTTGCAGGCGGCGGGGCTGGGCGAAAGATTTGCCAAGACCCGGCATGATTGCCCTGAGCAACGCGTGGGGTGGCAGAGGGAGCTGGCGCCGCGCGCGTGTGATGAGAACGGGCAGGGAGGGGCGAGAAAAGAGGCGGCGGCAGAGCTAGGGTGGCGCGGCGGGGAGGACCGGTGGGCATGGACCGGCACGGGGCTCGGCGCGCGGAAGGCTGTCGAGCGACGCGTGTAGAGCCGCAGCTTTCCGCACGCACGCCGTGTGAAGCGACCGAGCAGGGCAGAGCTTCGGTGCAGCAGAGAAAGAGGAAAGAGGCGACGCGGAAGGCTCTCAGCCACAGGAGGGAGAAGAAGGAGAAGCTGGCGCGGGCGGGGAGAGAGAAGGGGAGTGTGGGCGGGGTGTTCGGGCCCGCTGGGCAGGGAATCGGGGCGCGCGGTGGAGCGGGTCCACAGGGCAGCGAGCGGCAGAGGCGGGGAGAAACGGCTTGGCCGTGCGGGGAAAGAAGCGGGTTGGGCCGGGTCGTTTCGGCCGGCCTGACCTCCAATTCTTTTTTTTCTTCTTCATTTGTATTTCCATTTTGCTTATTTATTGCATATGTTCATATATACATATATTTCCCCTTTATCTCTATTTTTGTATACTTATATTTCTATTATTTGCACATTCCCTTTTAGGGCATTATTAATGCTTGTTTCTTTTTGAGCTTCTTAAATTTTGGAACCTCAACCAAATTCCAGAAAAACACCATAAAATCCAAATTCAAATAAAACATATTACCAATATAACTCAAAAAGCTTCACATTTTCAAACTCAAATTTTTGGGATGTTACAGGTTGCACCATGTGGCTTGGTTGCTCCAATGAGACATGGTCTGGTAGAATCAGAATGAAAGAGACTTACCAACGTGTAGTAAGCTAGTAGTGTATCTGCACGTGGCAAGCATAGTAATTGCTTGCAAGGGAAGATAAAGATCAGGTTAAGAAACGATATTTTGGCAAATTGACTAAAATACCGAAAGCTATCTTGGATCAAAACCATAATGCTTAGGGAAGCGATTTAGGTCAAAGACAAGCTGAGAAGATCAAGTTAGATCAAAGCATAAGAACTTGGTGGATTCGATCTCATGTGCTTTGAAAAGCATGTATGAGTGTAGTGTGTGAATAAAACCTATGTTATGTGGGGTCAACAGGTCTTCCCATATGCACTAGTGGATAGTATCCATTAGGGTTAAATGTGGCTAGTTGTCTTATCTAATTAACTAGTTGGGATGGAGATTTGCTAGTAAACCCCCCAACCATCCTACCTTTCTTCAAGGAAGCCATATGTTCTAAAGTTAGGGTTTGAAAAGTTTAAGTGATGTGGTATGCTCTCTTGCCCTCTAGGTGGAGTGGATGTAAAATCTTCGTTCTCAAGTAGCAATACATCAACTTTGTTCATCCCTCATGGATCTATCTTGTTTTAGTTGATTTGTTCTTGATCTTGTCTGTTTGATCTTTTCTCTCTCTTTCTTAATCTTGTTGAATGCCAAGGATAAGTAAGTGATGGGGATGTCTTATAGAAATCAATTTATATCCATCTAGCCATCAGGTTTGTCAAGTTTTTGAAGTTGCTCGTTTTTTCTTGGATTTGACCTTCTTGGGACTTTTCTTGATCCGAGTGTTTTTGCCTCGAATCCTTGGGATTTTATGTTTGCTGTGACATTTGGGAGTACATCTAGAGCCATCTTGGGCATTCTCTACCCACGAGCAAGTCATATTCCTTATTTTGGGTTTTTGTCCGATTTTGATACATCTTGCTTATTATTGAGAAATGTCTGTACTTTGTCATGGATTCTTACGATCATTGGATAGAATAGGTTCCTGAAACATTCAGATTGTTAGAGACCTATTAGACCGGTGCCCAGTTGACGGTCAGACCGCTAGGCACCAGTCAGATCGCCCATGGTAGTTGATTTGACCGCCAGAGCTTGAGCTCTCTGGATTTCAGTTTCTTGAGTTGTGCGTTTGGGTGTTGGCTTACAATCCCGATCTTTATAGCTCAGCAGCTATTGGAATGAAGGATCGACGAATACTTGGAGGTAAATTTTGAAGGCACCATTCACCCACTCTATTGCCATACTGGTCTTATAGCTCATCACATGTAGATGAGGTAGGGGTGGGCAATGGCGATGGCGGCATGTTGAGATCGAACCCTAGGCCCACCATGAGCGCCGCATCCACCATCAGCGATGATGAACCACTTCCAAAGAGGACGACGATGACGGCAAAGAGGACGGAGGTGGCGAGGAGTACGCTGATGTGGTGCTTGATGATGGGGACGGGGTTGGGAACAACAAACAAGTTAGTGTACACGACGTCGGCGAGGAGTACACCTCGTCCTCGTTGCTTGAGTGGGCGGTGGTGTGGACGGCTAGAGAGCAGGATGCGTACATGTGGTGGTGTGACAACTGGAGAAAAGGGGGAGGAGCATTCTTGGCAGTGAGGAGAGGAGCACACCTGGCATAGAGAGTACAATTGTGGATCCGGCCCACACGGGGGTTAGGATGGCTAGATCTGTTGGCGAGGGCGCCAAGGTTGGGGTGACAAGATCCGCCGGTAAGGATGGGATCCGATGGCGCCGATGTCGGGGTAGAGAGATCTGCCTCGAAGTGGTTCGAGACAGCTTCGAGATCGGGACGACCAAAAAGGCGGTGGCACTGTGTCTGTCACCGTTGGCATCTCGTTTGAGTCCACCACCGGCGATGATGACGGCGACGTGCTCTTGAGCTAAGACATGGGATGAGGAGATGGGGAAAGAGGTGGGTAGGGAGAAGTGATTTTAGATGCACGCTAGTGCTACGTGACGTGGTCTGGTGTAGGGCCTCAAAAGGACGAGGTTAGTGACCTGCCCAGAGAATTTTTTTCCTTGAAGCTCGCACTCATTACACGATTCACAGGGTCAATTAGCACAGAGAGAGAGAGGAAGGTTTAATTAGTTTTTGTCTAGCCAAATATTGTGGTAACCCTGTTCTTGATGATTAATGAAAGCTAGCTCCTGTGTGCTTTCTAGAGAGAGAGAGAGAGAGACTGTCAGATTAATTCGTGCTTAACTAGACCGAGCGTACGCTAAAGCAGCAATTGTCGGGAGTAATGTTCGTTGAGACCTGCATCTCAATAGCCCGCTCCAACTGCTTAGAACGAATTCGGATAAAGTACATGCTGGGCTTGGCTGGGCTGCAGGCCCGTCCAACTTGACCACGCGTTGTTTTTTCGAGACGCTCGAGTCTTAAACACCTATTTTGGGTTTGATACATCCGGTCTAGTCACTTCATTATTTCCTCATTGAACTGCTCAAAAAAAATTCCTCATCGAATTTATGCCCTTCTTCTTCTTTGTCTCTACAATTTGTTCTTTCGACAGTTTTTTTCTGTCGCGAGTCGTCTCATCGGATCGGAGCTAGCTACCTCAAAATATCAATCAGGCTGGCAGACGTTGGAGACTCGCCATTCTTGCAAGCTATAAAACTCTCGAACACGTCAGTCAGCCAGCCAGCTCAATCCCTCCATCAGACTCTTAATCAGTTGGGAAATCGATTTGACAGTGGTAGGAGAAAATCACTGCACACACATATACAGCCACATCGTCTGAGCTCCATGTCAATCGATACTGTAAAAAAAAGGAGATCGCAGCAACCAGAGACCATTAATCTGAAGCCAAAACCATCACAGCAGGGCTGCACATGATGAAATCAAAATCCTCGCTTTATTCATATTTCATAGTATGTTTTATTCATCATCCATAGCATACTCCCCGAATACTTACAGACACGCCATGCCACCCGTCGCACTACTACTACTAGTAAAGTAGTAACCAACCACACAGTAACATGCTGCAATTGCTAGGCTAGCTACTACTCACTCCGGTTGATTAAACACCCATACGATACGAGTAGAGGCCATCGTTCGAGCATATGTAGCGATCTCCGTGCGCAAGTACGATTTAGCAGTAGCCCTCGCAGCGCTTGTTGCAGTCGAAGCTGCAGCCGCCGCCGCCTCCGCCGCCGCCGCCGTGCTTGCCCTTGAAGCTGGAGGACTTGAAGCACTTGGCGGGGCAGGTGAGCTTCTTCTTGTAGCAGGGCCCCTTCTCCATGCACACCGTCGAGGGGGGCTCCACCCCGTGCCGCGCGAACCCGCCGGGCCCGCCGTACCCGGCGCCCCAGCCTCCCCCTCCGGGCGGGCCGAACCACGACATCCCAAAGAAGCCCACTCCCCCGCCGCCCTCGCCGTCGTGCTCAGCGTGGCGCGCCGCGGTGGAGACGAGGAGGACGGAGAGGGTGAGAACCAGGGCCAGGATCAGGAGGAGAGGGGAGGGGGGCTTGGCCGGCGCCATGGCTAGCTGTGGGTTTCGTTGCGGTGGAGGATTCTTGCTGGGTTTGGAGAGGAGAGGAATCGGAGGTAGAAGAATATTGTTGTTGGATGCGGCGGAGGCGGGTACTTGAGACTTTCTTCGTGAGCTGAGCGAGCGGCAAGTGGCAGTGGGAATAAAAGGGGCCGGCTGTGCGTGGCGATTCGATGTGGTCAGTCTGGCGGTGGGTGCGTTGAAGGTTAGCGAGTGTTTACATTGGTTTTTGCTGGTAATTTTTTTTATTTTGGTTTTTTAATAAATAATAATTTATAGAGAAATTTAGATATATATTTGTGTATGATTTTAATCGATATAAATAAAGTTATTATAGTGTGTACTATAATTAACTGTAGACTCCATCTTAAAAAGACATTTTGTTTGAAAGTTATATATTGTAAAAAAAATTATTTACCATAAAAAAAGGGCTTATAAAAACCAAAACGAACAGGGCCTAGCTATCTGGCACCATTAGCTGAGCTCTTCAGCTTTCTTACTTGTTTTGAGATTATTCGAGCTACTAGGCCCTATTTTTTCTCTGATTGATGCCTTTTTGTTGGTTGGTGGTGATCGGTTCGGCTGAAAGCCTCATGGCTTATGGCTGAAAACACTGTAGCTAGCTGAAAAAAGTACTGTAGCTGACAGAGGCTTATTTACCATAATTAAATTTTAAAAAATTTAAAAATAGAAAAAACATATTAGCCCATCACGTATAATGTAAACAAATACGAGGAAAAAAAGAACCGGTAAAAAAACTCAAAAAAAAGCCAAAAGTTCAGAAAAAGACGAAATTTATGAATAGTTCAGTATTTTTTGATACAACACCGGATGACAGAGATGTTCATGTGAACGGCGTATATATTTTTTGGTTCAGAAGGCTATTTAGATAATCTTATTTAAGAAACTGTTCTATTGATTTTAATTTTTTTATAAAAAAAATCAAAAGTTAAAAGATAATTGACAAAAGTCTGAAAGGAGGAGGGAGTACTTTTTTTGACCGGATGATTGGAGCTAAATCCTGTCGGAGAGAGGCTGAAAAATGACTGATTTGAGATTTGTTTATGCAACTGCCTGCCTGCCTGCCTGTCCCAAACGAAGTCTAACATTCGTTTAAATGCAGCGTTGGTCGATCAGGATTCAGGAGAACCGCGGAGCTGCCTAATCTCACTCTCGTCTTGGAGCTGGGAGGTAAGTGCGACTTTTGACTTGCCGACCACGGACCACCAACCGGCCGGCTGCTTGCATTGAATTTGTGGGCGCGGGGGCTCGCTAGCTCGCCGACTCAGCTCGCTACTCCGTAATTTGAATTTCCCCAGTTAATTTTCTAGGATGGAGTTTTTTGAGCTATGATTTATAATTTTTAGTTTAAATTTTTGAATTATGTCTGTTTGTAAGAGAGAGTACGAAGAGAGACACTTACATGTGATGTTAGACGATATAGATAAATTCAGTATAGTATCTACTACAATCGATTTGTAGGCACCGTATTGAAAAGATACGCCGTTTAAAAGCTAGTTATTGTAACATAAGCTAAAAGTCATAAGCTTAAAAGAATCTAGCCAATTTTCTCATCTCTCACGCAATATCAATCCAGCCCACGACAAGACTTACTTGAAGACTTTGCAAACTGCTTCTCTTTTATAATTTCTTTTTTTTTCAGAATTGTCAAACCCTAATACCTTACTCCCTCAATTGATTTTTACAAGGCACTCACACATTTTACCCATAGTTAGTCCAATAATATATAGATCTTGTGATACAAAAGTGATACCGTCAAATTTCATATTTGAAAATGTTTTCTTATGATTATAATTTTATAGCTATGATCAAAATAGTGTGAAACCAATTAAAGACTAAAGTTCAACTTTAAAGACCGCATTAAGGCAAACGACATCTTATAAATTTTAAAAAACGGAGTGCCTCTTAAAAAACTATTCACACAAATGGCATTGTAGCCTTTTTTTCCTTCAAATTTGACCCTGGACATCTATTTTTACAAATCTAACCTCCTCCTTTAACTTGATAGAATGCATCGATCGCACAACGATTTGAGTAGTGATTAATTGGTGTTAATGATACTTAATTAGTACTAATCATGCGACCACCTGCCGCTGAGCTTGACAAAACACTGCTGAGCCACAGTTGCTCGGTAGGTCGTTGCCGAGCTTTGGTGGATCTGCTGAGTTGTTGTAGCGCGGCAGGCGACAGGCTAACAAGCTCCAAGAGGAGTACTAGATATGTAAAAATAAATATTCAAAAACAAATTTAAAAAATATAACTACAGTATTATTTATGTAAACAATTCCCTCTTAAGCACTCTTGTTGTAATCTAGAGGCCGGGTACCATTCTAAGAGACACAGAGCGCCTATGTAGTGTGTGATGAACAAAGCACGTATACCCAAATGGTGATGTAGGCCTCGTTTGGCAGAGCTCTAGCTCTAGGAAATCTGTAGATTTCCTAGAGCTGGTCATCTGTAGCTCTAGAAAATCCTGGATCTAGAGTTGCAGACATGTTAAGTGCATTTACATAACTCATTTCATTTATATTATATATTAAATAAAAATATTTAAATCATTTTAATTTAGTCAACAAACTACAGATCCAGCATAGATATCGGAGCTAGAGCTGTGCCAAACGGGCCGTATTATTTCTCTCACTCACTTACTCCTAGTATTCTTCTCGAACGGAAAAAAATGTTTACGAAGTCAAGTTTTGCCTACAACGGTGATCAGCTCATCAGAGTACGGTGTACTCCTGGCTACTAGCTGCAAAACGTTTCAAAAGAAAGGGCAAAAAAAAAACACGTTGGGCAGATTGCATGCACGTGTCGATGTGACAACGAGCTAGCTGCCCCTGCCGTTGACCATGTAGGAGCGAGCGATGGAGTACAGTACTGCAACAAGTAGTCACTAGTACCATATGGAATCCACGCGTTGCTCCATGCATACAAAAAAGGAGGATTAAGCTGATCGATGGCGCAACCATCGCTCACAGGATCGTTCGATGCGGTAAGCAGACGAACCATCTTCTGCCACGTCTACTTGTGTATGCACACCGTTGATTCTTGCGTGCGTGCGTGCATCTCAAAGATGATCACAAGATAGTGGACGATGACTCAGGATTCACGAACCTTCTAGCCCCGTTGAATTTGGCTGTCATAGGTGCTTTTGGCTTTCTGACTTTCAGCGGGAACGACATTCCTTCTAACAAAGACACTCGCTTAAAGAAAAATCGAGAAAAAAAATTAGATATATCTCTACCAACAATACCAAAAAAGAAGAAAAGAAAAAGAAAACAACATTAAGAAGCAAACGGGTTTAAAATAACTTATAACATCTGAGAGCTAATAGGTAGAAACCAAAAACTACTGATAGCTCACTCAGTTGGGCTGAAAAAAGATGGTTTATGGCTGAAATTACGCTGTGCTTAGCTGAAATTGTATTGTACCCAGCTCAAATTGTATTGTAACTGATGATGACTTATTTGACGTAATTAAATTTAAAAAATTAAAAATAAAAAACAGGTTATGGCTGAAAAAAGATGGTTTATGGCTGAAATTGTATTGTATCTTACTGAAATTGCATTATACTTAGCTAAAATTGCACTATGCTTATTTGACGTAATTAAAATAAAAAACAGGTTAATCCATCACCACGGACAATATAAACAAATACGAAAAAAGAACCAGCAAAGAAGCTTAAAAAACTAAAAAAAATCAAAAAACGAAATTTAAAAACAATAAAAATAAGCCAAAGGTAAAAAAAAAACTCAAGTTGAAGTAAGCTGTACCTGAAAACACGGCCTTACAAGGACTACTGCTACTAACGTACAATAAGCATACGTGTTTTCCCCCGTTGGAACTAGCTGGTTTTTCCGAACCCGGATCGCACGGTGGTCGCACTCGGGACAGAGATTCAGACGCGACAACGGAGAGAGGCGATGGCACCGTCAAGTCGGCAAACCTAACTTGCGGCTCGTTTCGCTTTTACGTTGGTGCCGACCGCAGGCAGAGGAATTAATTTGGATGGATGCGAGAAACCGGAGGCACCTAGTTGAAGGGGACGTTTCGTTCCTATCGATTCAATTCACACGGGTACAATATCGTTTTTACCCGACAAATTTGCTATTTTCATTTTTTTTACCACTCCAAAACCAGGTTTTTATTTCGTTTTTGTCACCCGACTCATGGTAAAAGACCATTTTGCCCCTAGTTGCCCTATAGAAGGCCACGAATTCTATTTTAGGCCTTTATGTGATCACAGTGGCATTCGAGTTCTGGCATTCATGAATTTTTGATATTTTCCTAGCATGTCATTTTTGAGTTTTGATTAGTTTCTAGAATTATTATGTATTTTAAGTGCCCTTTCCAAAAATCTGAATTTGATAAGTTTTTTAATCATGAGATAAAATAATTTATTTGAATTTAAAATGCTTTGTTTTGGAATCTTAGACTTTTTTTTTTGAGTTAATTTTATAATTTGACATTGGCCTGACTAAAGGTATTTCGGTTTTTCGTCAAAGCTCAGCAGCTTAGTCCCAACAATTAATGCCAATCAACTAACAGTTTTGTAACGAAACAAAATGAAGCCGGTTTTGGAGGGATAAACATGAAAAGAGTAAGCTCAAAAAACTAAATTTTCCCTCCATTGAAACCTTTGCACCGTGTAATTAATTGGTGTGTATGGCCCCAGTGGCAGTCAGTGTACGTGTTGCATCAGCCACTCTTTTTAAGGAAAACATCTACCACTTGTTTGTAATTAGTTGTATTTATTTTTAAAAATAGGCCCAGTTTTCTTTTCAAAGACCCAGATAATTATTTCTTTTCTTTTATGAAACAGAGAATTATTCCATCACCAAGGCATCAGCAAAGGTGAAAAAAAGAGTGTTGTGTTAGCCTGTAAGGCAATGAGATGGGCCTAGAGAAAAGCCCACGGGAGCCGACTGAAACAAATTTTGATGGGCTATATTGGATCGTAGTCATTATCTGCGATCCAAATTCTCATGGGTCAAATTCCAAGTGGCCCAATTCTGCACGCCACGTACTCCCGACCATTGGCCTGGTTCGAACCCCAGCTCCGACCGCCATGGATCGCCTCCTCGCCTTCTCTCGCCACCGCCACCGCTAGCTCCTGTTCGCCGGGGCAGTAGCCGGTGCCTACCTGCTCTACCACCACCCGGCCGTATCCTCCTGCCGCCTCGCCTCGCCTCGCCTCCGCTCTCGCGTCCCTCGCCATAGCATAGCATAGCATTGTGCTTGCATGTGTTGAATGGCACATGGCTCTTGGAGCCGACTTGAGCCTGCGGGTATGTTGGAAATCACAAGGTGGTGAGACACTCAAATAATTTACCAGCATACATATCTCACACATGAAGCTATGGCTCACATGCATTGCTATCTTAGCATGGCTCTCAAAACACACACATACACATACATGAAGGTCTTCAGGTCCTTTTATAAGACTGAGCAAACTGACTTAAGGGAGCAAACCGACTCATGCAAAGCACTAACTCAGTCTATTAGTGGTAAAAACAAACACTTTTTGGAGTGACAACGGATATGTGGAACATGATTCAACCAGATTGTGCTATAATCTCTCTCAATGATCAAGCAGATAGAATCAGTTGGAGGTTAAATGCCAATGGAAAATTTTCTGTGAAATCCTTCTATTTGGCATTAAGATTTCAAGGCATGGGTTATCCTTTGAAGTTTTTATGGAAAACCAAACTGCCTTTGAATATAAAAGTTTTCTTATGGATTCTCTTAAAAAAAGGATTTAACTAAAGAAAATCTGAAGAAAAGAGGTTGGAAGGGCTCTACTAAGTGTCAGTTTTGTGGAATTTAAGAAACTATTGATCATCTTTTTTTATTTAAATTGTAGTGTAAGTGGCTTTTGGTTTCGCAAATATTCTAAATGATGTTGGGGCTATCTTTTCTGAATGGCTGGGTAGGTTCAGGAAGAAAGTTAAGATGCTGGTTACAGTGGGTATTTCAGCAATTTTGTGGGCTGTATGGAAAACTCGAAACAAAGCTTGCTTTGAAAATAAATTGCCTCACGATCCTGTTTCTTTCATTCATTATAATTGCCAGGGGCGGAGCCACACCCCGGGGTGTGAAAAAATATTAATGTACAGCTCAGATAAATTCAGTTCAGTCTGAGTAACATTTTCGTGGTCCAGCCTAGATAGCCTAGATCATTTCACTATTGAACCCGGGGCGTAATCAAATCTTGGCTCCGCCACTGATAATTGCTATTGGTTGACCTATTGGGCAAATTTGCAGACAAGTATGGAAGATCGAGAATCGTTGTTGGCGGGAGCCAAGCTGCTAGAACGAGTGCTTCTGATGTATACAACGCACGGAAAGGTTAGGGATTGGGAACCAGAAGATTGAAGATGTAGCGAGAGACTGGAGGAGGGTGGAATGAGGGAGCTCTTGGTTTGGAAAAAAGCTGATTTCTAGTGGTGATTCAATGGTTTGAATGATTTTGGAGCTGTAATTGTAGTCTGGTTTAGCTCGGTCCGCTTTGTTTTGAGGTTTTGTTGAGCTGGTTTGCTTTTGGCATATTTTGTTGACCTGACTGGGGGGATCTGGTAACGTTGTTTACCAGGTTCTCTGATGATGCTTAGTGGTTTGCTAGAGAGAACTCCGAACTGATTAAGGTTTCTTTAATAGAAATCGGAGATGCTCTGTCTTTCAAAAAAAAAATTGCCTTGTCAAATTTGGGGTGCCTCTGAATGTTCTCAAGCTCAGGTTTGAATCCGTGCACACAGCACTTGCTCATCGCTTTCCGCCTTGCTTTTCATATTTCAAGTTTGAGCCGCTATCTAGAACCCCAACCTGTACAGAATCGACCGGCCAGCTACAGGTAACAATGCTCCAGAACTGAAGACCCTTCATTTCGGTGTGCAAGAATTGTATACTTCCAGCCTCCCTTTCGTAATAAAAGATTGTTTGACCCGACGTTGTCGTGGGGCTCTAACCTTGCATGAATCCCGACCCGCACGCCCATCGCTGCTGTCATGATCTGCACTGCACATCGGTGAGTGTACTGGTCAGAGGAGGGGAAGGGAAGATGCAGGTCGTGATCAACCTTCCATCTGCGTGCACCTCTGAATCGCTCTGGAAAAAGATGTGCAGCTCTAGAAAGATGACGCCCACGGCACGCACGTAGTGGTGGTCAACTCTCCTTGTCTCATCCGATAGCTCTCGTCCAATTAATCTGCCATGTCACATGCAGTCGATGCTTCTAGTCCGACTTATCACCCTTAAGGAGAGAGACGATGTACGTAAGCGTCGAGACGCGACGGCTGACACCAAGTTTAATCCCCTTTGGTGCATGTCCCGAGTGAGACATGAACAGGTGTCAGCTTCAGTCATCTGCTTAAGTAATAATTAACCACTGTATTATGAAAGAGATAAATACCGTTGAATACTCCGTATATTAAAGTTGGGACTCCCCGCCGAGGAGATTTGCCACGTCACTTTTTTTTTGCGAAAAAGCCCCTGCATTTTACGAAATCACGTAGAGGTCCCCTGTTCTCGCAAACAGGTCTCTGTCAGGTTTTTTTCTAGAAAGCACCCTCCACTTCACCGATAGCAACTCACGGTTTGCAAAATTATGTATAGGTCCTTGTTTAGTTACGTACAAGTCTTTGGTTTTTTGCGAAAAAGCCCTTTGATTTTTTCGAAATTACGCATGCGTCCTCGATTTTTTTAAGAAACGCCTCACGGATTATTGTCTCTTTTACTTCGGTCCACACGGCGGCTAGCTAGATTAATAAAGGGAAATCTCGGCATCAATAAGTGTTCTAGAGGAGGTATTGCTTATCTGCATATAGGGCTGAAAACGAAAACGGTAATTCCCGGTTACCGAAAATCGTTTTTGAGAAATTACCGATTTTTTGCTCTAAACGGAAACGGTGACGGTAATCGATAAAACGGAAACGAAAACGGTAAAAAAATCTGATAATGAAAACGAAAACGATTTAGCTCTCTTCCGATCGTTTTCGAAAAATACCGTATTTACCCGATAATATACCGTCGATAATTACCGATTCCCTCATCAGTCATCCGACCGACTCGTCCCCACGCGGAGTAGTAGCACCCCCAGTCCCCCAGGCCCATCTCCGCTGAGAGCACCCCCAGGCCCACGGGCGCACGGCGCACCCCACCTCCTCCCCATTCGGCCTCCGATTCCCACGCCGAGACCAACACCAGCCGCCCAGCCCTAACTCCTTAGACCTAGCCGCCGCCGCCTCTGCGACTCGCCCGGTCGCCCCGACGTCGTGTGAGCGCCTCCCACTCCCACGCTGCTGGTTCTGGCCTGTTGGGCGCCTCTAGTCTCCCACTCACGCTGCCATCCTTCTCCTTCTTCAGGCGGTCGGCGCCCACATCTGAGAGACTGAGACGAAGATGGCGCCGGCTGGAGACGCGGAGCAGCCGGCGGATGCAACACCCCGAGGCCCCCGAGCGCGAGTGATGGAGGCAGAGGCACCACTCCCTATCGACCTCGCCGCCTCTCAAACCTCGGCAGCGGCCACAGCTTCGTCTGGTAAGCTCATCTTTTTATCCGCCGATGTCCTTGCCGCTCTTGCCGAGCTCGAGCCCCGCCACGACGGCGGCGAGCACGCCGAACACGAGGTAGTAGAACACCTCCATGGCCAGAGAGGGGAGAGGCATGGATCGGGGAATCGATTCGGCCGGTGGTGCCGCGCTGCGTTTGCGATGTATGATGTGTATGTGTAACCATGTAGATTTTGTAACAGTCTATTATTCTAGTTTGATACATTTTGCTATCTTCTGAATCATGTGGAATGTCATTGTACTTCTCAATTTCCCTCTATTACAACACGATTGTCGATTGAAATTTCAGTTGCCATGTGCATGACCATGTAGATTTTGTAGCATCATACGTTACTGTTTGACATGAAAACTGCAAGGTCCTTTTTTCACCCGCTCAGTTAGTGCTCATCACATCTGTTGTATCTATTGGTGCAGATACCTGTATACATGCACAGATTAATCTTATTTAGAACATGGCTCGGGTTTATGTTTAGTAGAGAGGATACGGTTGGTTTTTGTTTAACATTTTCCATTGTAATCATATCATTTAAGCCACTTTTGTTATGTATCTATTTATACAGAATATGTATCTGAGTTATATATCACAGCGTGTCCACAATTGAAGGTTTCTAAAGCCAACCATAATATGTTTGATATTTTAGCATGGTGGAAAAATCAGAAGGATGAATATCATGTCCTCTCCCTGATTGCTCGTGATGTGTTGGCAATGCAAGTGTCAACCGTGGCTTCTGAATCTGCATTTAGTGCCGGTGGACGTGTCGTCGACCCATATCGAAGCAGCCTTGATCCTGACATGGTACAAGCACTTGTTTGCACTAAGGATTGGATAACTGGAGCTAAAAGAGGTAAAAGTGTAAACTGATCTGTTGCTTTCTATTAACAATATCTTGATGTTCTTTTTACTCATGTAGTTACCTTTTAATTTTCAGGTTCTAAGAATATTTCTTCTTTGCCTAGTGATCTTGAGGTTCTTGAAGCCATTAAGAGCAGTCTGCTTATTGGGGTATAATTATATTGATATGTATTGCAGTAGCATGTAATTCATTTGAAGTACTAACACGTTATTTCCATTGCAATTTGTAGGATGAATTTTCAGAAATGGGCGGTGATTATGTGCTTGGAGATGATGATGACATGTCGGAGGTTCAGCTATAAGAAGCATGGTTCCGTTTCGTTCTTGATATGCCTATGATCTTCTTGGTAGTACCGTAGTAGTAGTTTCTTTAAGTATTATGCAATGAAAGGAAGGACCTTTTGTGGTAGTATGAGTTCGCTGTTCGTGTGATGGATGGGATCGAACTGAAGTGTTGAAGTATGCCTGCTTCATTTAGTTGAGAATTTGTGATATGATGATATGAGTTCATGGCTTAGAATTGATTATGGTTGCATGTTTTGGCTTCCTTAGATGTGGAGAATATCGTATTTTAGCTATCGATTTCATGATTTTCGATCGTTATCGATGCACTTTTGATCGAATAGTTTCGTTTCCGAATTTACCGGAATATCGATGTCGTTCTCGTTTCCGACAATATCGTATCGATTTCGTTTTAAAAAAAATAACGTGAAACTAAAAGTGATTTAACCTCCTACCGATCGTTTTCGACCGTTTTCAGCCCTATCTGCATATCCAGCAGCAGGTACGGTGCAGTCAACTTCACATGTACTACTAGATTGCTGACCTAACATCTTCTAGACTATGTATGAGCAAGTTCCAGAGGCTCCTTTTATCTTTGTGTAGGATCGTATGGCATAATCAGAGAGGAGTAAATGATTGTCTCAGCCTTTAACATCTGAAATCAAAGCACAGTACAGAGGAACAAAAGAAAACCAATCTGAATTACTAACAGAGAATAACGACCGCAGCTGCTTGAACATGATCTGTCACTCGACTGGTCGTCACGACCACTTGATACGACCGCTCGTCCCGAACGCTTGTCGCAAGCACTCGCTCTGACCGCTCGATTACGACCGCTCATTACGGCTGCTCATTTACGACTGCTTGGATCAATCGCCCGCTTGTTCCGATCACATGGCATGACAACAGATCGACCGCCTACTCGTTTCGATCACTCGGCATGACAACTGATCGACCGACTGCTCGTTCCGATCACTCGGCACGACAATAGATCGACCGCCTGCTCGGTACAACAACAAATCGACAGCCTTCTCGTTCCGATCGCTTGGTACGACAACAAATGGATTGTCTGATTGTTTCGATCGCTCGCACGACCACGACATACGTAGTTGTGACCTCCTTTCACCTGATGTCCCCAGCCGTTCGACCACCGCCTGGACGAGATGCGCTGAAGACAAAAACAGAGCAAGGAAAACAGAGAGGAAGGAGCGATGCTCTGGAAGTGGTCGGGGATGAAGAAAACTGATCTATTATTTCATCATCAAGATCTGGACTACAAAGTGCCTCACAGTACCCCTAAAAACCTTCTCCACGAAAACCCTAATACCCGTACTCTAGCCTATAGCCACCCCTACTTTTATAGGCTAGTGCACAAGATGTGTTCAACTCGAACACCTCAAAATCGTGTCCTTAACCACCTGGACACGAGATCTTATCTCTTCCTCAAATCAAGGGACCTGAAACCCTACCTAACACAGGTTTTAACCAACTCATACAGATCATGAACTCCATCCACAACTCCGTATGACACACACACGACAAAGCCTCCAGGATATCCCTTCCTGTATCTTCATAGTGCACCATCACCGCGTGCTCTCGTGTGAGCTCGATCCCCTCGCGTGACCACCTGACCGCCTGGACCTCAGATTACCCCCTTCTAATCCCGGTCTTCTTTGTCACCGACTGTAATCGTCTCCATGCCTCCACACAGCATCCACCTTTGATCTCCATGTGCTCCAGCATGAGCTCGGTCACCTCGCGTGACATCCCGACCACCTGGACCTCAAATTACCCCCTCCCAGCCCCGGTTCTTCTCGTCACCGACCATGGCCGCCTCCATGCCCACCTGCACATGCAAAAACCAAAGAAACCATCTCTTGGCAACACACATTGGAAAAACACATCCTTGTCTATCCCTAGACAAGCACCAGACCACCTACGACCATCCCAGATCGTTTACGACCATGCCTCAGAACACTTACGACCATCGCTAACTGAACCAGACCCTGAGACAACTCCATACGACCGCTATAACAGAGTACTCGTAACCCCCAAGTACTCGGAATCCACTCGCACTGCTACTGACGACTATCGAGTACCAACTACCGAGTATAGCTAGTCGCAGCACACACTCGAAGCCTACGAGTACAGACAAACCTTTGATACCCGACCACTTATTGTGGTCGTGAAACCACTTCTATCGAGTACCGACTCCTCCGACTATGAGTACCTCACACAACGACCATCCATCATCGACCACCACACACCGACCAGTCATCCACTGGCCCAACACGAGTACTTGACGTACTCGAAGATCTCAAGAGTGAAGCACTCGCATCGATCGCGAATGTCTACGAGTACCGACCGTGAAGCCTACAGCAATTGATAGCTAAGCCTCCGACTACTGAAGGCAGAACAATATACTGTGAAGTCTACGAGTATCGACAAGACTGGCAAAGCTATGACCATCGAGTACTGTAGTTACGACCATGAAAGTAGTCTGCAAAACCTACGACCATGAACGCAGTCTGCAAAACCTATGACCATCGAGTGCAAAGCCCTCGACTAACGACCAGTGAAACCTTCGACTATAGAGTACAACCAGTAAAGTCTACGACTATCGAGTACTGTAGCTACGACCATGCAAAATACTATAGCTACGATTACCTACCGTGGTCGTAAAATCGAAGTCGTACTGCCATGGTCGAAAGGTCGAAGTCATACTGCCGTGGTCATAAAACCGAAGTCATACTACCGTGGTCAAAAGGTCGAAGTCGTATTGCCGTGGTCGTAAAACCGAAGTCGTACTGCCTGGTCAAAATGTCGAAGTCGTACTGCCGTGCTCGAGGCCAGACGTGGTCGAAGGCTACCGTGGTCGTAAGGCAGACGTGGTCGAAAGCTGGACGTGGTCGAAAACTTCCATGGTCAAAGGGCCTATTCTTTTTGGCTGTGGCTTTTGGGCTGTTTGTACGAAAGATTACAGAGTAACAGAAACTCATGTGCGGTTTTTGTCGACATAAATGAAGTTAGTAAAGTATGTTACAATTAACTAGTAGGCCCTATCTTGAAAAAATACTCCATTTAAAAGCTAGTTACTGTAGAAAAGCTGAAAACAAGTTTTAGAAGTTGAAAAGAATAGGGCCGTAGTCAGCCGTAGTCGTAGTCGTGTTTGAAGTGCTGTGGTCGAACGTTGCTGTGGTCGAAGCCAATCGTAGTCGTAGTCGTCTTCACGTCGTGGTCGTAAAATTGTCTGAAGTGTTGTGGTCTACCATGGTCTTAAGAGTGTCCGAAGTGTTGTGGTCTGCCATGGCTAGGGGTGAAAACGGATCGGATACGGACGGATAATGTTTTTACCATATTTGTTTTCATATTTTTTTCGGATACGGATACGAATACGGATAACTCGAATACGAATACAAATACGAATAATATCGAATACAGATACGGATCGAATACGAATCGAAACGAATACGGTTACGAATATTTATCGGAACATGAAAACCCCTTAAACTATACATCCAAAATTAACAAAAATACGTAAATAGTTCACCTCTGTTTCGAGCAATTTCATTTGTCCTGTGAGTATGCCTAGTGTGATGATTTTAATTGCTAGGCTACACTAGACAGATTGCAGTCGCGCATATGTCTACAATATCTTTTCAACATGAGCAGGACGAGCAGACGTGAAGAGAAGAAATACATACACACATAGTCATACTAGTAGTAGTTGATGCACATCTCCATTATCTATAGGAATAAGTCTACATAACCCCTCCACGTATTGTTGCTTGATTACTTAACCCCCTGACCTAGTAAACCAGGTGTTTAACCCCTTAGTCTTACAAATACCGTTTACTTAACCCCCTAAGGTGGTTTTGCAATCTGGTTTTGCCTTGTTGGTGTGCCACGTTGGACAACAATACATAGGGGTTATGTAGACTTCCTGGCTATTATGCGGCTGCAGGGAGTACATGCCGGCGTCGCCGGACTCGCTCAAGTGCGCCGCGTGCGGCTGCCACCGCAGCTTCCACCGCCGCGCCACGGCGGCCGGCGGGCCCGGGGCGTGCACGCCCGTCTTCTTCCGCCTGCCGCCGCCGCCACACGGGATGCACCACGCCGCGCTCCAGGCTTTCCTCCCTTCCGTGTCCACGCCATCGCCGCAGCTCGCGCTGCCGTACCACGCCGTGCCTGCCGCGTGGCACCACGTCGCGCGGGCCGGGTCGGAGACGCCGCCGCGGCCGGAGGACTTCTCCGGCGGCGCCGGCATGTACTCCCCGCAGCTGCATAATAGCCAGGAAGTCTACATAACCCCCTATGTATTGTTGTCCAACGTGGCACGCCAACAAGGCAAAACCAGATTGCAAAACCACCTTAGGGGGTTAAGTAAACGGTATTTGTAAGGCTAAGGGGTTAAACACCTGGTTTACTAGGTCAGGGGGTTAAGTAATCAAGCAACAATACGTGGAGGGGTTATGTAGACTTATTCCTTATCTATATATCAGCAGTTGAGCACCTCCAGAATCAATCCATCTACTAAGCATGCAGATCGAAGCAAAATCGAACAGGAAGAAGAAAGAAGAAATACAGTTATGGGCCGTCTGGGCTTCATTATGGGCTAAAATCCCAGATATCCGGTTTCGTATTATCCGGATTATCCGTATCCGTATTCGATGGATACTACGCTTACTGTATTCGTATCTGTATCTGATAAAAAAATCCGTATCCGATCCGAAAACTATCCAAAAAAATCCGATCCAACACAATCCGTATCCGTCCGGATCCGGCGAAAACTATCCGATCCGTTTTCACCCCTAACCATGGCCGTAAGATTGTCTGAAGACTGTAGTCACTCGTAACTAAGCAAAAACACTCGAAAGCAAAGACATCAACACTAAACGATCAAGTCTTTCACAAACACAAATTCCAAAGCAAACCAAATATCAATTATTCATCGTCTCTTTATTTACGATCAATCACATAGTCTAACACCTTGTGTCCCTTCGGCCAAAATCTAATAGCCGAGATAGCTGTTACATACAATTTTATTTTGTTTGCATTGTCAGAAAGTCGCTGCTGGCCCTACCCTTCCAGGATGGTGCCGAACTGCCGATGACCATTCGCTGCTTGTCCTATCCTTCCAGAATAGTGGCGATGACCATTCTGCATCAGCAAGTACTTCGAGTTTTGTTTACTTCTTGTTGATTTGGATCGTATGATGTCACTCATGGTCCGCACGAAGACTTGTTTACTCGTAACTAATTTTGTCCTTTTTTCAGGCTGGGAACAGCGTGCACAGAACACGAGCGGTGTCAAATGCTGTAAGAACTTAACCTATTCGGTTTATCTATTGGAAGCTGGTGAGGCTGTTGCCGCTCAACTCAAGGACGAGCGGTGTGGATTCAGGGATTCATCACGAATCAACAGATGCTGAAAATTTTGTGCTAACCCTCAATTTCTCACAATCAACCTCGAATAGCGGTAGATTTTTATTATCGGACGGCATGCGCGAGCGTGCTGGTCTTAACAACACAGCTGCAGCACAACTCATCTTGGATTTTTTTTTTCTCTCTCGAAATGCAGTTCTTAAAAACGCCGGCCAGTTTACGTTTCGAGAAAAAGGCCGGCCAGTTTCAGATCACAACGGCATGAACGGCAGCATGGTTGATCTATACCTGGGACGATACAAACCAGGCAGCGGCAGCAAAATCAATCGGAAAACTAATAGTAGTACTCCCATAAACTGTTTATCAGATGCCCCAATTAGGCTAGGCGGCAATACATACGCATCATGCATGGTGGATCTCGGCAGCACACACACGATGCAGCCAGTAGCCATGCATATATACATGCATGTAAGTTACCACTAATTGTGATGCTCCTGGGTGTAGATGTAGTCTGTGTGCGCCGCCAGCGTCCTCCTCGCCATGCACTCCTCCTGGTCGCCCGCCCCCTCGCACTCATGATCTTCCATTGCTCCCTTCTAAAAAAAATCAGCCAAACACACGACGGTATCGATCAAAAGGTCAGAGATCAACTGAAAAGATTCAGCAAAGGACAAAAACTTCAGAGCAACATCCCTGCACAAACAGTCCCAACAGATCAACAGACAGACAGACAGATACGTACCTCGTCGGGAGAGGCCTTGTTGGTTGCTGCTTCCGCCGCCGCCGCCGGCGTCGGCTCGGTCCGGGTGGCCCTGGCCACGGACGCGGAGGCGAGGAGAACGGCGAGCGCCGCCACGAGCACCAGAGTCGTCGCCCTCGCCATGGAGGATGCCTACCTTCTTGGATTTGCGCTGATTTTGGGAGGGATGAAGCGGTGGTGGTGGTGGAGGAGGAGGTAGGCGCCGGTATTTAAAGCCAGCGAGAAACGGACCGAGGAAAGCGCGGCGGAAACGGTACGTGTCCCGCGGGGTGAGCCCGGCTTGACCCATTGACGAGCCGTTGCGTGCGTCGTCGTGCACGTCACACAGCGAGTACTGCCACGTGTATGAACCGATCTGCTCTGTCTCCGCGGAATCGTTTTAAACAGTCACTGACATGTGGGCGTGCCGATGAGCGTGGTACGCTTGACCCCTTGTCAGCAACCGTTTGATCGGGGTGGACCCGTGTGGAACAACTGGTTTGCGCCCGCATCGGCGCATTTAGGATCGGGGACAGCCGCTGTCTATTGTGTTTTCTATAAATAAAATTAAAGGCACTTTCTATAATAGATTATCTGTAAGTCGTTTATAATAGATTGTTCGTAAAATATAGACAATATTAATACAATGACGTAAAAATTGTCTATAGCAGGCTATTTATAGACAACATTGATCAATAGCATGAAAGTCGTCTATAGCAGGCTATTTTCTTACGTTTCGATCGTCTATAGAATTACAGTTGACTCCTTCTCTCTTCTCTCTCTTTTATCCACCTCAGCAAAATTTCTATATGACACCTCTTATAGATAGTTTATTTCACCCCATTGTATATATCTTTTCGAGGTAAATCTTTTCACGGATTCTATTTATAGAAGGAAATGTGTTACATACGGCCTATGAATAGTCGTTGGTGACTGGTCGATTGGCATGTCGGTGGTTGTTGGTTAGGAGTGGACGATCGGTTTGCAAACCGCATTTAGAACTAGAGATATTACGACCGTTTGTTCTAGTCGACTCATTGAACAACCGGCTTGTGCACACGTCGACGTATTTAGAATTGGAGATAGAATACCTATGAGGTAATAGTTCTAGATTCTATGTATGGGAGACAATACGGTGTACCTCACCGTTGAATACGTATGAAAAGCGCCGGCCGGATGGCACGTGGAGTTTTCCTTGGAGTCCACGTGTCGATGGATCTTTGTTTGGGGCGGACTCACTGAAGGATCGGTTCACACACACGTAAGCTCATTTAGGGTTAGAAAACCTATAAAGTAAATTCTTTCTAGGATTCTATTTGTGGGAGAAAATGCGACGTACATCTTTTTTTTTGCGTACGTATGAATGGCCGCTGGCCCGTTGGCACGTGGAATTTACTTGGACCGAACCATTAAACCCTACACGCATTGGAGCATTTAGCATGAGAGACAGGACAGCTACAAAGTACTATATATATTTGCGAGGATTTTATTTTGAAATGGAAATGCGAGATTAGACTAATTATGAATTATGTCTTTCTTAGCCTAATTATGAATTGCGCCTTTCTTAGATTTTGGTTATGTTTAAAAGTGTTGTGGTTTTAGTTTTTACGTAATTGCGAAAGATTGAGAGAGTAATGGCATTCGTGTTAAGCTCCTTTCAAAATGACTGCTGTAGTAGCTACTATAAACAATTTATAAAAATTATATCAAAAAATCATTCCGTTCAAAAACCGGTTTCCAAAAAATCAAAAACTAATTTTGGAGGCGGACCTGTCAATGTGGCGCATGTCTATGTGTTCGCACGAATAACCGCTCCCATGTGGATGCAGTGCTTGTCTTGAGCCATCACGTCACTTACCTTACTAGCCTAATAGGCGTGGCGCCACGCCGCGTCAGCCACCGTGTGTACCGAAGTAAAAGAGGCGATAATTCGTGAGGATTTTTTTTAAAAAAATCGAGGGCACATGTGTATTTTCGAAAAAGTCAAAAGTCTTTTTCGTAAAAAAGCGAGGGCCTGTACGTAACTAAACGAGAACCCGTACGTAATTTAGAAAATGCGGGGCGCAATCCTGCAAAGTACACAAAATTTCGGTGAAGTGGAGGGGTGTTTTCGCAAAACAAACGTTTTAAAAAAACCTCCCAAGGGACTTTTCGCGAGGAGAAATGATCTTTATGTAATTTTCGAAAAATACAGGAAATTTACCTCCTCCGGCCGTACCGAAAATCCTCCGCCACGCACCGGCCGGAGCGCGCGGACAGGGTGACATGGGCGAGCACCCGCTCGCGCATTCCCCCTGGCTTAATAGGGGGAGTATGCATTTCCGTATAGGATGCCACACACCTGAACCGATTTCCTATACAAAATTGTTGCGGAGAGTACTCGCTGACACATGGGCCCATTCGTGGGTGCAATACACTTAATTTGGACTTTCGCATCGATGAAAACTATTCGTTCGGGACGATCTCGTGGAACGACTAGTTTGTACAGGATTTGTACTCTACATAAAGATATGCTAAATATCAAGTATTATTAGGTAGCGCTCCAACTGATTTATAAACATAAGTTTCTAGTATTTTTTATTGTAGCGACTAAAAATATATTATAGTATTGTTACCTTTTTGTGTAATTAAATTTTAAAAATAAAAAATTATATCATTACACAGACAATACAAAAAAAAATAAAAAACGAAAAATCCAAAAAAATAAAATTAAAAGCTAGAAATAAGAAACTAAAACTATTTAAAACGGATCTTCTATCACGCGGGCATGTTACTAGCCGGAGATGTAGAGTACACTTGGGCCCCTATATCGACCGTCCGTAACAATTTTGCAAAACGAATTGTCTATGAGCCAAAAAAGCATGCATATCTGTAAATTTCCAATTCTAGATGTGACATGTGTGGTGACGCAGTGAATTTTTTGTACGAATAATCTATTTTTTATTCGAAATTATATAAATATACCCGCAGAATTTTTTTTTACAAAAATAGGCTCCAATCACCCAATGTAGGGTGATTGGAGCCAATCGCCCAACCAGAAGGTGACACGTGGGGAATCTGGCAACGGTTGGGCGAATTATTGCTGTTGCCCGGGCATTGGGCGACTGGAGCTCCAGTCTCCCAACGCCCGAGCGACAGGGGGTTAAAAAGGCGGTGCGCTCGGCCGCCACCGCCCTGCCTCATTTTCATTTGCAGTCGCTCGGCGCGGAGAGGAGAAGAGAAAGAAGAGGGAGAAGAGGAGAGGAGAGGAAGGAGGGGGAGAAGAGAAGGAGGGGGAGAAGAGGAGAGGGAGAGGAGGAGGAGAGAGGAAGGAGGAGTAAGAGTTATTCCATCCATTCAGATCTTTAGATCCAGGTATTTTTTTAGTATACTGTATCTGTAGTATATTTTTATCAAATGTTATTGTTAGTAAAAATTATAGATGTAGAAAATTTAGTATAGAAATTTTACTACAATTTTTAGTATAGAAATTTTAGTACAGAAAATTTTTAGTATAGAAAATTTTTAGTATACATTTTTAGTATGAAACATTTTTATTATAGAAATTTTAGTACAAATTTTAGTTTAGATATTTTAGTATAGTTAGTATACATTTTTAAGTATGGAACATTTTTAGTATATAAATTTTAGTACAATTTTTAGTATAGAAAATTTAGTTAACGTAGTTATAGAAAATTAGCAGGCGTAAAAACGGAGAGGAGAGGAAGAAGCAACCGTAGGTGTAGATATAGATAGAAATAATTAAATATTTCTTGTACTAAATTTATTAAACATGTAGTTTTACAAAATTAGCATCAGGACAAAATTCTGCATGCCTACAAAATTGTAGTTGTAGAAAATTCAGTCACCGTAATGTACAAATGATTCCTCCAGTGAAATTTATACCCATTCAAAAATTCAGAAAATATTTATGGTAGAATTTAATTAATTCGTATGTTGGAAGTTCATAGTACGAGGTTATTGTAGTGGGTTACGACATGCGAACAATCGGCGAAATGTGAATTGAAATATGCTGGTACTTTGATATTATGCGATGCTATTTGACATGTTGCAAAATTGAAACATATATGCAGGCCGACATCTGCAATGGCAATAGCCACTACATTGAGAGTGCATTACGGTGCAGAAACCGTTCGTGAATGTCCGAATGGTGTGGATTTGAACGATTTTTCGCAAGTCACTCTAGTGTTGCATCCTCGGATGGCGAGAATCCTCGGATTGCAGATGTGTTGCATCGGCTGACCTGGAGTTTTTCGTTGGACCCCGAGGTGTGCAGCGTCGTCGTGCAAGGGCTTTGAAGCCAGTCTCCCATGGACATCAGATGGAAGTTGAAGACATTATTGCGCACTACTGCGTGGAAGGGCTTTGTGCAAGGGTGCCAGCGCTGTGGATACGAGTGTGTACTGCTTGTGCAACTGTGCTCATTGGAAGCTGTGCAAGGTCATGCGTCTGCCCTTGCTTCGGGAGGTGTTAGCAGCTCGGGCGGACCGCATGTTGACAAAGATGCTTAAGTTGCTCGTGATGAAGCCGATGCGGTACATGAAGGAAAGTTACAATGGTTAAGCCATAGAGAGGGAACTGAACAAGCCGACGAAGGGGAACATATTGAGTACATCGTGCAGCAGGTGGACTGTGATGACCAGAGGGCATGGGCTGAAGAGAAAGCTGTACAGGACGACGACGAGGACAGTTCAAATGAGGATGAAGTTCCTATCTCATAGGAATGAAACCAGTTTAATGTTGAGGGTGTTTTCGCACATGATGAGCATGAATCAGCGCGGGAGTATCATGAGACAAAGGTTCGGTTGCATTCTATGTTTGCTGATAAGGCAGCACTGCCGGATGCCATCAAGTTGTGGGCCCTTTCAATGCAGCGGACATTTCGTGTCGTGAAATCAAGCCAGGAGCAGTACACCGTGAAGTGCGAGCAGGCAGGTTGTCCTTGGAGGGTGCACGCACGTAGACCCAAGTATGAGACTCACTGGATTGTGTCCAAGGTGGAGCCGCACTCTTGCATTCTCAACAGTGTTTTGGCAAGGCATCGTAACCTAACATCTGCCTTTATACCCAATTTGATGTACGGAGAGATAGTGGAGAAGAAACATATGGAGACCACGCATATCGTGGTAGCTATCGAGAAGAAATTTAAGTACAAGATTAGCTACGCGAAGGCATGGTGTGCCAAGCAGAAGGTGTTGGAAAAACATTTTGGGTCTTTCGAGGTGGCTTACGACAATCTTCCTCATATGCTTAAGGTGTTGCAGGACAGAAACCCGGGCACGTATATCGCTGTGCAAGACAAGCCACCACAAGTCCACCAGGATATGCGGTGTTGCAGAGGGTCTTGTTAGCATTTGGTGCTTGCATCGAGGCATTCAGGCACATGCTACCGGTGATCTCAGTTGATGGGACATTTTTGACAGACAAATACAAGGGTCAGATCCTGACGGCCATAGGCGTTGACGGCAACAACCAAATATTGCCGCTGGCCATCGCATTTGTGGAAAGTGAGAATTATGAAAGCTGGTTGTGGTTTCTTAGACATTTCAGGGTTGGAGTTGTCGGTACTCGTCCTAGTGTGTGACTAATCCATGATCGCCACGTCGGGATTATAAAGGGTGTGTTTGGTTGCCTGAATCTCCTTCGTCCTGGATGGGTGGATCCGTATAATCTGAGAAAGAGCCTGTTTGGTTGCCTGTATGAGCGGATACAGCCTGTATGAGCGGATGCAAAAATACGCCCTCATCCTGGATGGGTGGATACGCTCAAAATGAGCTTCACTCGCCATCCTGGATGAGTGGATGCAGTGTATCTTATGCGGTCCCACGTGTCAGCCTCTCAGGTTTGGTAGACTGCATCCGCTCATACAGACAACCAAACAACATCTCAGTTTTTTTGTATCCGCTCATACAGCCTCACCAAACATCTTCTTTTTCTGAAATACGATTCCACTCAGTCTGCATCCACTCATCCAGGATATACGATGCAACCTCCATCCACGAACCAAACACACCCAAAGGCTATAAGAAAACTTCAGGAAGACCCCAAGGAGCCATTTTCTTGGCCGAACATGAGGAACAGATGGTGCATTCATCACTTAGGAGTGAACTTTTTCAAGCAGTTTCCGAAACAACTATTGATGAAGCTATTCAAGAGGCTGGCTATGCAGAACTAGCGGAGAAAATTTGATACTTTGTGGGTGCTGTTGGATGAGCACAGCAGGAAGCACGTCGACGAAAAGAGCAAGGGGCCGATCATTCCTGGGGCAGCACAACCGCCATACTTGCCAACACTCGATGAGCCTAACCTAGCTGGTCCAAGAAAGAGGAGCTCACAAAATATTAAGTGCTTCTCGCAATGGATCGAGAGAGAACCATTGAAGAAGTGGTCGCTGTTACACGACACGGACGGCACAAGGTATGGCATAATGACGACTAACCTTGCCGAAGTGTACAATTGGGTTCTCAGGGGCCTCCGTTCTCAGCCCCTTATCGCCATCGTGGAAGGTGTTCTTCACAGCACAATCGGCTACTTCAGAGAGAGACACGTGAATGCCGCACTTCATGCGGCCAATCCCCGAGCTTCCCCTCTCCTCTCTCATATAACCTGCACCATTTATTGGGTTCCAACACACTAAGCATATGGGAAAAATCTGTCAACCCCACTAATACAGATTTTACATATGCACATTTCTTGAAGCGTTTACAAGGCTCAACCCGCTAGATCCTTAGCGATTGATCCACTTATCCAAACCAGCTCACCTTGACCTAAACTGCTTCTTATTTGCGCCTCTGCACTATGGTCTTATCTAAGGCTCAACTCGGTATTTTGGTAAACTACCAAAATACCCCCAACGAAACTTCCAGGCAACTTCCCTTGACTCCATTACCTCTCATGTAGCTCCAACAACTTTCCGCCAAGCCTCTTGTACGTCCGAATCCTATTGAACCATCGTCGCTTACAAACAGGCCCAAGTCACTTGGCATGCCACACGCCTCACATTGCACTATGATTGCACCGACTTCCTTGACTATTTTGGACCTTAGCTTCTTCTAAACTTAGTCTCGGTTCACCTTACCATTGCTCGCCATGTCTTCACATCAAATCATCTCCACATGTGGCATCCAATGACTTGGCTGTCGAGTCTTCATGCATCTAATCTCTACTTGCATTGGCTCCAAGTCACTTGGCACATCACATGCACCAATTCGACTCTTCGTGATCCTTATTTTTCATATTCTTCCCATTTGAGCCACATAGTCTCACCCAGACTTACACAACCGTTCAAACATTAGCTCTCCCTCCTAGTCCTGGTCATTTTCTGTCGACCACTAACGTTCTCTAAGTCATTCCCATGTCCATTTTCATCAACAACCCCAATGTGTTTGGTACCCCAGACATATGTGTCTACTCCAAACTTCTATGAAAACCCCAAACATGTCTGCCCTCCCTTGTACTCTCTTCGTAACATGGGAGCGGTCTAGCCATGGCACCCATGCCGATCAGACCACCACCATCAAGTCGTTCAAACCGCCAACCCTTGCCCGGTTTGACTGCCACCTTCCAGCTTCAAAGAGACTCTCTGGAAAAATGCAACCAGCTACCATAGTTCAGTCACACCACAACACTAGTCTGACCGCTCCCCATGTGTCGTCCTGACCAACCGATCAGGCCACGACTCGATCCGTTCTAACTAACACTCCTGTGCCTGGGCAGATCGCGCCTACCCAGCGGTCTAGTCGGTTATGCTCAGTGTTTTGATCGGTCCCGCATACTGGTCTGACTGACTCCACTAATAGCAGAACTGAATTTTGCTAAAATTTTTCAAAATTCAATCCAATTCAACAAATATCAATTGTTAATCATCAATCGGCCATGGTCCTTCGATCTAGAACGTGTATGCATGCCCATGTTTTCTGCAACGGAATGTGACGTCCAGATAAATTGCCGCGAAGAAACCGATCGACCAAAGCTTTTCTTTTTCGTTTGAGTTTGACAATGTTGTACGCCCGGCCGGTTGTGCCTCTATCTAGGTTGTTCTTGTCAGGCGTTAAAATAATTAATCAAAGCTAGCTAATTAATCACCTTGTTGTAAGCAGTGACGTTGGACATGACATGGCTGCATGAGCATAGTCGATCGGCTCGTGAGAAAAATAGGCCTCCAGTGACTCAAAACTCTGGCCCAAAAAGATTCGGACTGGCTCAAACTTCTGGGCCAAACACAGTTCCAAGCTTTTCTTTTTGAGACTGTTTTTTCCTGCAAGCTTTTCTAATTGCTAGCGATGTTTGATGACGAAATGCATGCGTGTGTGTTGTCGCTCCTTAATGTGTATGCATGCATGGCTAATCTATCTATTACACGAATGTATCGTCGTTGAGCTCTGCCGAGATCGATCAGTATTCAGGGATGCATTCGTGGGTCAATTAACTGAAGCTATGTTCGTCGAAGCTTCTATTCTACACAGACGATGATCGAGGCCGTTAAGCATGCAACTATACGCCTTTTTAGTTAGTTTCGATGATCCTTTTAGCTCCTCCAATTTTGCTTCCCAGTCATCGTCGGCCGTGCACGCTAAGCTACCTTGTCTGCAGGTGCACTGTCCAACTCCTCGTACATGCATCGCATTGCACACCTGAAAGCTAAGGCAGCTCCCTGAACCGTCGCGCGCGTCGTCTTCGTAGGCAGCTCAGCTTGTCAAGTAAAGAAGGAACACATGTCAACAAGCAGAGAAAAGAGGAAAAGATGGAGGGACCAATCCATGGCCAAGAAACCGACACCAACACTGACGCTACTACCTAGATCGACCCAGGACAGTGCATTGCATGCATGTTATATATGCTAATCCATTAATTGACACATGCATATCCAAAGGCACCTGACCTGACCTATCCATTCGACTGATACGCTGACGCCGACCTGAATCGACCTCCCGTTCTAGCTGCTAATTTCACGCCCGTTTATACAGACTTTTTGTCTTTAACTTTTAATTTTAATTTATAAATATTAACAGCTTGTAGAAAGAAAAATACTTGTGTGTAATTTTGGCCGATATAAATAAAGTCGTTGTACTGTATATTATAACCAACTAGTAGGTTCCACTTTAAAAAGACACTCCATTTGAAAGCTAGATACAGTACAAAAGCAGCTTTTAGAAATCAATATGATCAGAGCCTTCATCTGCATCTTCACGCGTATATAGGGCCCTTTTGATTGGCTTTTTGTAGAGCAGCTACCAGCCCTGTGTCTGCTTCTTGAGGGCGGAATCAGAATGAAAACTATCGGGGTTCACCACTTCACATACATATAACTACATGTATAATTTTTAAATAATGTTGCACTAGATAGTAATGTGTTCAATAAATTTTAGCTTCATTAATTCAACTAACCAATGGAAATATACAACGATAAAGATCAAATTATGAGTTTGTCACCAAATGCTACACAGTAGTGATATTTGTCCTTTTGTCCATAATATGATAATTGCAAGCTAGAAATCTTACACGATATTGTGTATCAACTCGTCAAAAATTCTAACCCAAAGCTTGTCAGATCACAGATGGGTATATGGTCACATGAAACACCTCAATTTTGCCTCCCATTTGCCACTAAGATATTCCAAAAATCATAATTGAAACCAAAACCCTATAATTTGAGAAAATTCAACAGATGATGATCAAATCGAATCCCTAAACCATAAATTTAGTCGCTATGCTTGAAATAAATTGAAAATAGTGAAAGGAACCATAAGTACCTAGAAGAAAGAAATAAATAAATGTGGGGCTCGCCGACTCGGCTTGATCAACCGCCGCTGGTCGGCTCGGTGAACAACAGCGAGGACGATGTGGTGGCAAGTGAGAATGGTGGGCAAATGCTTCGGCAAGACAGCTGTTGACGACCGGTGGCTAGGCGACAGGCCATGCGGTGTCTGGTGTCCGGTGTTGTTTCTTCTTTGTTCTCTTGATGCGCAACAAAGAGAGACGTGAGATATTTCGGCAATCCATGAACGTCCGTTGACTGTTGTGTGCCTCTTGCCCTTGCGCTGGCCTATGGCCATCCAACCCGTCTAGGCCGTGCACTTACTTAGGTCAATTCTATGGGCCTGGGCGTTGCTACCCTAGGTACCTATCTATCTTGTCTCAGCTAGGTTAAATGTTCAGGGCTGATGTCACCTAGATTAGTCTACAGGGTTTACAGTTTACACACTATGTACATATAAGCTATATCATAGAAAAAATTTTAAATCTGGTGTCCTGTGTATCTAGTGGGCTAATATGGATCCGCCCTTGGTTTATGCATAGCCTCTCATTTTTTCCTTGTTCCCCACATCTAAAGGAAAAGGAGGCAGAGGGGATCGTAAAGAAGGAAAGAAAGAAAAGCAGCTGCTGCATATGCCACAATGCAATGCAAGAAAAAGCAAAAAAAAACTTGCTCCAATTAGTTCCAATACCACAAACAAGACTGAGCTAGCTGCAGTGCGTACTGCAAATGCACAGATGGCCGGTCTATCGCTATGGAGGCATTAGTACACGTGTATGGGTAGGGAATGACACGTGCAAAGCCATTGCCTCATGCGCGCACAGCTTTGCATCTTGAATGCATGGAAAGCAGAGCCTAAGGGCCGAGGAGCAGTGTACTACCTAGTACCTCTAGATCATCTAGATGTCGGTCGACGCTACATGCATGTGTCCGCGCGCGTCCTGACTGACCATGCGTCCATCCAAGGTACTGCTCAAAATGCTGTTACTTTTGATTTTGATTGATTATGAAAGATTAAAAAGAGTAGGCAATACTTGTGTTACAAAATTATTTTGTTTAAAGTAGTTTTTTAGTGATTTCTATGAATAATTTATAGAAACTATTTTGAAAAACCGTTCTATTTAAAAAATAACTTATAAAAACTAAAAGATAAGAGTCATTTCGAACAGAACCACCTTCGATTTGGGGCCTGTTTGGCAAGTCACAAGCCGGTCGGCTTTTGGCTTTTGCTACAGTACCTAACTTTCGAACGGAGTATTTTCTTAAGACGGGATCTACAAGTTAAACGTAGTACACATTAAAAGCCCAACATCTGTACCAGCCAAAATCGTAAGTGAGTATCGGTCTCTCCGTAATCTGTACCGTAAACAGCCAAAATTCAAAAATTTTAGCCAAAAGTCATAAACCGCAGCCAAAACAAACAGGCCCTTGGTTTGGACGTCGTCCCATGAATCTTTGAGTACGATCCGTTCTAGAAATGCATCTAGCTAGTCGATCGAACCTGTGGTTAATTTTTCTGAACGTGAACAATATTATGGCTAGTGCAATTTTTCCTTGAAATCTAATACAATATAACAATATTACTAGCTGAATGCTCATGCATTGCTACGGATTTTTAAAAGAAACTCACGAGTGGTAAAAAATTTTAGAATATGTTAAATCCGTAACAACACACGGGCATTCAGCTGGTGCAGGTCAATTGTCAAAAGGCAAGAGGAATCAGGGGCATAATTCAAATGATGATGAGTTAATTTTCATCAGTTTCTAACTATATGAATTGTACAGATTTGTATCACCAAGAAAGATAGGGTATATAAAAAATTATACAATCCAAACAGGAGGGGAGGGAGGCAAGAAAGGCCAAGTAGAAGATGAGGTGGGAGATGGTAACTGTTGGTGGAAGTGGAGAGGAGGGGTAGTTAGATATGAGAGAGAGGGAAAGATATATTAGATAGATGGTCAAGATTTCAGTATTCAGATTGAATGGTTGAGAAGGGGGAAGGAGAATGCACCAACCACCAACTCAAACTTATTAAATAGTAAAGATAACCTTTAATTTGGTAGATGTTTTGTATTTCTTTAGACTCAATTCGCAGCTGGTATCCCCAGCTTCGTCTTTTCTTGTGATCTTTTTGAACTGGTTTTTAATAAGTTGTTCATTCTTTTTGATCCATCGGATTAGATTAACTAGGATTTCCAGTATGCTTTCCGTGATAGTATGAGTAGTAGAACAGTCCCGAGAGGGTTAAATTTATAATTCCGTTCGTAACTTACTACAAAATGATGCCATGCAACAATCGTAATTTCAAGATTAACTAGTTGAATATTCATGCTTTGTTACAGATAAAAAATTTATATTACCTTAGTATTCCAAGTCAACATTGTTGAGATCGATCTCCCTGGCCCACGCCGTCAGCTTCGCTCCACGCTCAGCCGTGTTGTGCCTTCGTGCCCTCGAGTCTGTCGTGCACCCAGTAGAGTTATATTGTTTTTGGAGAATTTTTAGGGTGATGAAATTTATTTTATGATAGATTTTTTCTTTTTATTAGAAATTTTCTAAGAAAGATGAAAAGGGGAACATTTAAGTAGTAGAGATTATTAAGAGCAACTCCAAGAGGTTAGCTAAAAATAAATGCTAAATCCTTTGATTTAGCCATAATGTAAAATAGAAAACTCCCCAAAAAAGAAGAGTGCTACAACAGCCTAGCTAAAATTTTTTCTTGTCTATATTTAAATCAGCCACATCATCAAAGACGTCTTTAGTTTTGTTTCTGATTCCGTTCTCTGTTCGCCCGTGATTCCAACTGGTAAATGAGCTTTCGGAAGTCGACCAAATTTCAACTTCGCCAAAGACATCATCAAAGAGTCCTGTAGGAGTTTTGTTTCCGAATCCGATTTTTAGTTGGGAACATGATCCATATTTGATCATGATTCGTAATTGTATTACCATATTTTGTGTTCTGCTGATACTATAAATTGAAGAGAAAACGGGGAACCAAATCGCCCCAACCAAAAAGCATTGCTTTGCATCTTGTGTACAGTTTTCTGAATTGGCAAGAAAAGCTACAACAGACGGAGGTCCGATCGCTGTTCTTCATCCGGTTCAACCGCTGTTCGCCCGGTCTGACTCCGTGCACCGGATCCAAACTCACATTTAGCCATGCTGAGACCAACATTTCGTCCTCCTCGACGCTGAAATTCTTGGTCCTTTTCTGATTCCCTTTCATACTTGCAGGGGCATCATCACTTGCTGGTGTTTCATTAGGAGGTGGGACATTATCAGACAAAGCAGCAGGATTACAACCCCTTGTAATCATGTCAGTAAAAGATCTTTCTGAATCCAAGGCGCTTGTGAAAACATAACACAAGGACAATCAAGATCATACACTGAAATCTACAATTCAGTCCAATGTGCTTTTCAGTATTAAACATTGTTCAAGTGGCAAAATATTTCTCTTCTACCCAACAACGAATGCTAATGAGCTAGAGTATGAGCATTCTCATTGACAATAGTAGTAAAAATTAAGTGGGAAGAAAAAGGAAGGTGAAGGCACTAGGTGTAAAAGGAACATATTGAATTACTTGTGGTAAGCTGCATGATGCACCATATTTCTCATTTTCTCCATGCTCTTGAAATCATCCAATGCGCATATAGAACCAACACACATGAAAATAACTTTGGAACAAGCTATTATCTTTAAGCAACTACAATGATGTGCCTCTTTGAGTGCAAGATTTCAAGAAAGAAATTGCAGCAAGAGCCTCTTTAAATGCAAGCATAGAGATGGATGAGCAACCCTCTTTCTATTTGAGTACATATTTTCAACTGTTTTAGTGTAGTGCTGTTCTAGTCAGATCTATATCATGCTTTCTGCCTACAAAAACTATCTCTTTTTTCGCAACCTCTTTTTTCTTGTGTGATTTTATTACATCAGAAAATGTTTAGGTTGACAATTGTTAAATGCTAGGGGTCAATGTGCAGATGATGATATTCTTCAAACTAGTGTACCATACAGTGACATGAACAAACAAACAACCAAAACTGAGTTATTTACAGAACATATTGCCAAGAATGCTTTCATTCCCAAATTGCTCGCAATAGATAGCTATTCACAAATTGCATCTCAGCTCACATGTACATTTGGAATTGGCCTGACTATTAAATATAAAAATTGCATATGGGTATTTGGAACTCACCGGAGTACATGCCAGACAAGGGGGCCGATGCAGCGGCAGCAGCATTGGGAGGAAGGACTCGACGCCGCAGCCCAGGTACCCCCACATTTTCTAACCAAGGCAACGACGCCAACTGCTGTTGCTCCCACCCGCCGACCGCCGGGAAGATGGGCAACGAGTAGAGCGCAGAAGAATTGGGGTCCCCGTGGCTCGAGGACAGCGGATCCCCTTCCGATGGTGCCTGCGACATGGTGCCTTGGCACGATTCCGAGGACCTCGAAGGGATCCGCGTGGTGGGGAGAGGAAGACCCAGGTGTCGACGGGGAACTGACGGTGGCAGGGCGGCGCGAGCGCAGGAAGAGGGCGCCCGTGGAGCACCGGAAGGGGTCACCAGCGAGGCTGCGAGAAGAAGCAGCGCCGGATGGGAAGGAAAAGGGGAGCACGGGAAGGGGGCGCACGCGGGAGAGGCTGGCGCGCGGAGAAGGAAATTGAGCGCGGGAGAGGCAGAGCGCGGGAGAGGCAAAGCCCGCGTGCTGGAGTCGATTGGCGCGGCGGATAGCATGCAGATCTCGCTCGGGAAAGATGGGCAGCGAGAAGAACGGGATACCGAGCGGGGAAAAATAGAAAACGAGATAGAGAGGCTGTTGGACTGCTTTTTTTTTTGGCACAATAGCTACGATGGCTTTCACGGATGCATTTAGCCAGGCTGTAGGAGTTGCTCTAATAATGTTTAACACCATGTGACTTGAGCTTCCCATTAACCGTAATCACCACATATTTCCATGTACTTTTTTGCCCGGATTTTTCTCTTGCATGCAGATAGGAACATGCTACGTCCGAATTGTGTGCATGCAAATCTTAGCTGACTCCTCAATCAACGTTGGTCACTACTCGTACGTGAACACTATCTAACCCGATATTAAGGGACATCCAAATCGCAATCTCTTGTATAGCAGTTGAAATTAGCAACACAATCATATTCTGATTGAACTCAAATATTATTCGAGTGCTAGTTTCAATTTTTTCCATCTTGTTGTTTATAGCTTACATAGTTTTTCGAGTTTTATTGAGTTAAACAAGTAAAGAGATGCACATAGGGCATGGTAGAGTGCATATCTAACTCAAATTTCAAATTCGCCGTGTTTGCAAATTCAGAGACGGTGCAGCATTCATGCATATGCGGATAGATGCCTGATAACAGTGCACAAATCATATATGGTCAGATCTGGATTTTATTAATCTGGAATCATATGTGATTTCATCGTACTATTTTTAGAATCAATAGATAATGCTCACAGATATATTATTGAACATCAAATACATATCTGACGAAAACGTAACTAATACAATAGTAGTCTTACACATAGGCCGATCAGGCCAAAACTTTTAAAGAGCAACGGCGGAAAACGAAAAACATCACACAGGCAGGGACCTCAGGATATGCCCACAAACAATCAACTAGAGCTTGTAACCTAGTTCTTAGCCTCATCATCTTCCAGTCTGGTCAATATCCTTAGATGATCGTAGGATTTTTCTTTCTCTTTCTTACTAAATAATAGTAATTGAGCAACAGTGAGTACAACAATATTCAGCAAACCACCACATAAAATGCAATAATAATATATGTAAGGCTGAACAAAGGAATGCTTGTGGCTCTTTTATTTGTGCAAATACCAAAGTTGAAAAGCAGTAATTAGAAATCCTGAGACTTAGCATTTTAACTAAACCATGCTTTTAAAGAATGTAAGTGAATGCAATAATAGTAGTAGTGCAGATTCTATTCACCTGTTACGGAGTATGATTCCATCCACCATATGCTAGTTTTGTTACTAAGGTTACATCTCCCCATTATCATCATTGTATTATATCCATCCAGAAAAATCCATTTAGAGTTACATCCACTTGTCGTATTTTTCATTCCACCCTCAAAATTTCTTTTATAAAATAGATACCGACTCGAGTAAGTTTCCATGCCCACCCATGACCATTGGCAATGCTGTTTGAACAGTTTTTACTCTGTAAAGGTACACTTTACCCACAAGAGATGATCAACTTGCACCGTCACATCGCTAGCATTGGCATGCAACTAAAAGGATCACTACAAGGACTTTACCTCGCTCGTCATCATCTCAACCGATGGATTTATCCCTTTTAATGAAGGGCCCATAGTTATGAGGAAAGTTTTTCGGTATCGCAAGGGGAACAACACCTTATAGCAGGTGTCTCAATCAAGCTGGATCACATAGACTCCGCCTGCACTAGCCGTGGAGTTGTGTGGAAAGTTCTCGGGCAGTGTAAGGGCGACAACACATTACACTAGTTGTCCCACTCAAGCCAGATCACACTACGCATGCACTCATCTCCACCCTCTACTATTCGAGATGACTCTAAGATCTGGTAAATTATTTAGCCAATTGTACCTATTATAGACTTGTGGTTGTACTATTTTATATTGAGAGATCACAAGATTTAGTCTTTAGAGTTATCTGGGCGGTTCTGCCACAAACCACACTCTCGTTATTCATCCACACTAGCCCCAAATATTTAAATAAGTTTAGAGTTTTGGAATTCAAAATATCCTTTCTAGTTCAAATATCAGCCACTTCTCTCCAGTGGCTGCACAAACCAAGTTTTGATATTTGAAATGATACTAGAGCAAATCAATACCACTAGTATCTAAATCAGACTAAGCATGACGCTTAGATATAGACTTATATCTAGTATGTATACCATTATTTCTAGGATGACAAGCGATTATGTCCAAATCTAAGGTGTCAGGTATAATTTAGTGACACGAGACTAGGTTTAAAGAGTGTGGGATGTAGACGGGATCAAACAAGGTTTTGAGCAAAAAGGAAATGGCAGGGAGGAAACCTACCGAGAAGGATATCGAGGAAAGGTCAAGGAGAAATGAATGAATATTCATAGGAATATTTCACTCTGGATTCAAAGGTGATTAGACATAGTTGACTGAAGGATATTATTGCTCAAACTGAAGTTAATTATTTTTATTATTTTATATTTATTAAGGAAGTTCTATGAGTTGGGTGAAACCGGCGTACATATACGAGGGTCTACGGATAAATATTTTTATTTATTGATTTTGGCACGGCTTTCTACACATGATATGTATAATTTTGGTTAACCATATTAATCTATACAAAACTTTCTACGTTTTCTTAGTTGGCCAAATCTTCATATTAAACCAACTATATCCCTGTTTTAACCCAGAAGATAGATCTGTCATCTTCTGTATAGCAGACTTATTAATTCTATAACTTTTAATCCACGAGTGCAAATATATTAAACAATGACATGTTAAAACCTAAAGTAAATTTTCTATCATTTTCTAGTTATTCTTAAAATTTAATTTTGGCATTAAGTTTGTCAAATTAACGTTTTCCTATGACTATATCCAGCAACAATCTGGTACTGGACAACAGCACCCCAAGATCCATATCTTTTAAGCTACCCATCTAAAAATTGTGTTATTAAATTCTCTGAAAATCTTAAGAAATTATCTACAATGTTCATATTGTCCAAATTTCCAAATTAGTTTGTTTACTATTTTTAATCTAAATGTTAACGTATACTGTCTAAAACACAACAACCTTACCACATAGTAGAACTATAAAATTCATAACTCACAATTTATTTATCCAATTGACATGAACCAAAATTTTACTAAAAGATAACGAGACCTTCTACAATTTTCTAGTATATGAATTTTCCAAATTATGATCATACAGAGTTCAAAATAATCACATAAGTTACAATAGACTAAACTGATCTATTATCCAATTTTCCCCGATAATCACTTGCCAAATTTCCCGTCTACCCTCTCAGCGAAAACTATCACAAACGTGTACCAAGCAATACTAATCAATCCCCATATGGCTACTGTTGAAAACTGGCATAAACATGCACAACACAAACTTTTATCTTCCAGTCAATGCTACCGTTGAAACTCAAAAGAAACCAATACAAAGCGTGGAGATTGTTTCCCACTTCTCATCGCTGGAACTCATCGAGTGCTACTGGTCCACATGCAGGGCGTCCATAGAAACCATGAAACAACTTCTAATCGCACTGTGCAAAAACTCGAAATTTTTGTACGGATAATCTTTTTTTATTCGGAAATACAGAAATATACCCGTGGTTTCATTTTTTACAAAAATAGCCTCGAGTCGCCCAATGGGGCAACGACTCAAGAATTTCGCCCACCCGAAAAGCGACATTTAAGGAATCTGCGAACCGTTGGGCGAATCAGCGCTGTCGCCTGTACGTTGGGCGACTTAATATAAATCGCTGTACGGTTAGGCGACTGCAATGCAGTCGCCCAACGCTAGGGCGACACAGGGGAGTTAAGGCGGCCTGCCCAGCCGGCTCCCACTACCAACCACCTTTTTCACTCATTCAGCAAACACATTCAGCGCACAGAGAAGAGGAAGAAGGAAAAGAAACAAGGGGGAGAAGAGAGGAAGGAGGGGAAGAAGAGGAGAAGGAGAGGAAGGAGGGGAAGAGGAGAAGGAGAGGAAGGAGGGGAAGAAGAGGAGAAGGAGAGGAGGAGGGGAAGAAGAAGAGGAGAGGAGGAGGTGAGGGAGGAAGGAGGAGTAGAAGCTATTCCATCAATTTGGATCCAGGTATTTTTTTTGGATTATGTTGTATTTGCATTATTATTTATATGAAATGTTGGTGTTAATAAAAATTATAGATGTAGAATAATTAGTACCATGTTAGTATGAAAATATTATTGTAGAAAAAATTTGGTATGCAATTTGTAGTATGGTATAGGAAGTTTAGTATTGTGCGATATTATTTGACATGTCGCAAAATTGAAATATATATGCAGGCCGACATCATCAATGTCCACTACATTGAGAGTGTATTACGGAGCTGGAACCATTCGTGAAGGTCCGAATGGTGTGGATTTGAGCGATTTTCCGCAAGTCACTCTCGTACTTCCGGATGACGAGAATGCTCGAATGGGAAATGTGCAGCTTTGGCTGACCCGGAGTTTTTCATTGAACCCCGAGGTGTACAGCGTCGTCGTGCAAGGGCTTTGGAGCCGGTCTCCCACGGACATCAGATGGGAGTTGAAGACATTGGTGCGCTCTGCCACATGGAAGGGCTTTGTGCTAGGGTGCCGGCGTCGTGGATACGAGTGTGTGCTGCTTGTGCAACCGTGCTCAGTACAAGCAGCTGAGGAAGCTCGTGCAACAGCCGTTGTTGTGGGAGGTGCTAGCAGCTCGGGCGGGCCGCATGTTGGCGGACATGATGAAGTTGCTCGTCATGAAGCCGATGCGGTACATGAAGGAGAGTTACAGCCGTCAAGCCATAGAGAGCCAACTGGGCAAGCCGATGAAGGAGAGTATAATGAGTACATTGTGCAGTAGATAGACTCTGATGACGAGAGGGCATGGGATGAAGAGGAAGCTGTAGAGGACGACGACGAGGACAGTTCCGATGAGGATGAAGTTCCTATCCCCCAGGAATGGAACCGGTTTAATGCGGAGGGTCTTTCCGCACATGATGAGCATGAATCACAATGGGAGTACCATGAGACAGAGGTTCGGTTGCATGCTATGTTTGCTGACAAGGAAGCGCTGCAGGATGCCATCAAGCTTTGGGCCCTTTCAATGCAGCGGACATTTCGCGTCGTCAAATCAAGCCAGGAGCAGTACACTGTGACGTGCGAGCAGACTGGTTGCCCTTGGCGGGTGCACGCCCGTAAACTTAAGTATGAGACTCATTGGATTGTGTCCAAGGTTGAGCCGCACTCCTGCATTCTAAACTCTGTGTTGTCGAGACATCGTAACCTGACGTCCGGATTTATAGCCAATGTCATGTATGGGGAGATAGTGCAGAAGAAGGACATGGCAGCCACGCATATTGTGGTAGCTATTGAGAATAAATTCAAATATAAGATTAGCTACGCGAAGGTGTGGCGGGCCAAGCAGAAGGCGTTGGAAAAACGTTTTGGCACTTTCGAGGCGGCGTACGACAACCTTCCTCGTATGCTTAATGTCCTGCAGGAAAGGAACCCGAGCACATACATCGCCCTCCACGAGAAGCCGTCCATAAGTCCGCCAGGGTATGCGGTGTTGCAGAGAGCAATGTTTGCATTTGGTGCTAGCATCGAAGCATTCAGGCATATGCTGCCAGTGATCTCAATTGACGGGACCTTCTTGACAGGCAAATACAAGGGGCAGATCCTGACGGCCATAGGCGTTGACGGTAACAATCAAATATTGCCGCTGGCCATTGCATTTGTGGAGAGTGAGAATTACGAGAGCTGGCTGTGGTTTCTCAGACATGTGAGGGCTGGAGTTGTAGCCACTCGGCCTGGTGTGTGCGTAATCCATGATCGCCACGCCGGTATTATCAAGGCAATAAGAAAACTTCAAGAAAACCCCGAGGAGCCCTTTCCTTGGCCGGACATGAGGAACCGGTGGTGCAGTCGTCACTTAGCGGCAAACTTTTTCAAGCAATTCCCTAAACAATCTTTGATGAAGCTATTCAAGAGGCTGGCTAGGCAGAACCAACAGAGGAAATTTGATGCTTTGTGGAGGTTGTTGGATGAGCACACTAGGAAGAACGTCGAAGAGAGGAGCAAGGAGCCGGTCACTCCTGGGGCGGCACAACCACAATGCTTGCCGCCAATCGATGCGCCTAACCCAAGTGGTCCAAGAAGAAGGAGCTCACGAAACATCAGGTGCTTCGCGCAGTGAATCGAGGGGGAACCGTTGGAGAAGTGGTCGCTGTTGCACGACACGGATGGCGCAAGGTACGGAATAATGACAACTAACCTTGCCGAGGTGTACAATTGGGTTCTAAGGGGTCTCCGTTCTCAGCCCCTTGTCGCCATCGTGGAAGGTGTTCTTCACAGCACAATCCGGTACTTCAGGGAGAGGCACGCGAGTGCCTCACTTCATGCGGCCAATCCCGGAGCTCTGTATTCGGCAAAAATTACTGCTTACATGGAGATGAAGGCACAAAAGGGTCAGTTGCACACAGTGCAGGTCATGGGCAACAGGGAGCATCGTTTTGAGGTGATACTCCGTGATAGAGCCGGCTTTGGGACGGCTCGTTCACTTGTTACGCACGAGGTATGTCTTGCAGATAATGGAAATGAACCTAGTTGCACGTGCAACAAGCTTAAGTTGTTACACAAACCATGCTCTCATGTCCTCGCTGCATGCGGGACCGTGGGTATGGATCCTTCGAACTTCATGTCCGAGTTCTTTAAGGGGAGGGTACTGCAGGCTTGGTGTGGGGAGCTCCGAGGGTTCAGGGTGGTGGGAAACTTCGCCACTTTGGACACTGCATCGAGGACCTGGGTTCCGGATGTTAACATGTTGAAGGGTGGGAAGGGTCGGCGACAGAGCCGACGTATTAGGAACGACATGGATGAATCACAAGCTGGAACACCGGGTGCACGTTGTGGTCGATGCGGTCAGGAGGGGCACACAGCTAGACGATGCATGTCCTGATCAGTAGTTACATGACTTTTCTGTAATGTACTTGGTTATGTACTTATTTAGTACATGTATTTGCTGTTTGTTAAAATGAGATACTTTTGTGGCTCGTGCACAAGACAATCAATTCATGACATGCTTAACAACATTGCGCATTATTTCAACCTCGTACATACTACGGTACAACCATACACATCGTTGCTTATATGCCAAATGAGCCTCGTGGCACCCACATGGAGAACTGCTGAAGTGGACGCCTCGGACGGGGCTGGCCATCGTGGTAGTGGCACGCACATATGCAACTTGGGTTTGCACAGCAACATGTCGGATCGTACGGGCTTCCTATGTTCACAACCTCCTCGTTTCCCCTCTCGCGTTGCATCTGTTGGCGGAGCTCATTGTTCTCCTCATTGAGAGTCTCCATTCGGTACTCCAAGTCCATTATTCGGTCCCATAAAGTACCCACATAACGGTCAATATACCGTTCATGAGGAGGGTCGATCCAGCGGGAGAAGTCGCATTTCGCCATCTGCGAAAAAGGACAGTAAACATGGAGGGTCCATAAACAATACAAAAATGTACTATTAGTAATTTGTACCCCGGAGCGTGGGCATCGGAAGAAACGGCGCCCGCCATCGTTCGGCCCTTCCAGGACCTGCACGACCACGTACTCATTGTGTCTGCATTTCGGCCACGCTGGTTGCGCACGCCGGCTTGGTACCAAGCGGTACTGTGGACCGAACATCTCCCTCCTTTCAAAGGGAAGGTCTTCCTTCGGTGACTCATATCCAACTGGCCCCGCATCTTCCGCCATGGTATGTTCCACCACGAAATAGAAGGTACTTCTTTGTTCGATTTACAGGGTTTTCTGGCTACAACTTCATGGGACCTCAACCGTGCTATTTATATCGAATGGCGGGACAAAGAGGGCTGCTTTGCCCAGAGATATGACAAAAGCGCTCAGCTTTACTCGGTGAGATGACAACACATGCCAGCTTTACGCAGTGATATGACAAAACGGGGCAGCTTTGCTCAGTCAGATGACAACACATCCCAGCTAAACTGCCTACATAAAGGCTATGATCTGAAAAGCCTTCATAGGAACATTTATTGCTACTCTGAAAAGCCTATCGCTACAGAAACCAACAAAATAGGGGCGTAGGCTGTAGCCTTTACAGTGAGTGTTCACGTCATAGGCATGTATCCTTTCCAGTGAGTTTTCATGTCACCTTTCTTTGTTGTTTCAGAAATACAGGATACAGGCTCTGAAAAACCTACATAGGGACATTTATTGATAAACTGGAATCCTGAAAAAGCGAAAAGATTCGTACAACCTCCTCTCCATGGACTATGCCCACTGCACCAGATAACCTGCCTACATAAAGCCCTCCTATGTCTTCCATACCACATCTCCTCCTCAAGCCTTCACAATACTACTACACAACAATGTCTTCCTGGAGGTCCGACCCGTTTGGAGTGCCGGAATGGCATGAGCGCCCGAAGTGCCATTGCGACTTTAGGACGATGTTGGGAGTCTGGACGGATCGAGTACAACGAGCCAAATACGGTCGTAGGTTCTTCAAGTGTCCAGACCTGGATGACGAATTCGTGGTGACGACAACAACTAAATCATTTGTTTCTCATTATCGTTTTTCAACTTGATCCACGACATCTACCACGCCACACATAGGCTTGCAGGTTCATCGAATGGGTGGATCGGGTGCCGCCGGCATGGCCACAGAACCGGGCAGTGGAGGTGGAAAACAAAGGACAATACTTTGTCAAGATGACTCAGGCTCGCGAGGTGGAACGACAGATGCGGCATGAGCAAGAGCGCCGCGTAAGGGTGGACCAAATCCGTCTGAAGGGCAAGGAGGATGAGCTGCAAAGAAGGCGGGAGCAGCTAAGTCTGCGTGAAGCAGCCATCAAGCGTCAGGAGGAAGAGCTTCAAGCTCGTGAGGCAGCTCTCAAGACCAAGAGTGACCGGAACAAGGATGCAGCGGAGCCATCTTCAAGGCGCGATAACAAGGCGAAACAACCACGCTACACCCAGTAGACTAAATGTAATAGACCTAGCAAGTTTTATTCCCTAAGGCAGTACTGTCGGAGTTGCTCTTAGTCGCATATCATGCTATATGTTATGCATGTAATAACAATGTACGCGGCATGTTACTCCCAACTGTATTACGAAGTTTATTTCTATTTACATAAGCTTATTATCTAGCATGTTCGCATTCAATGATTCAGATAGCAAGTCATACCGATTCTCTCCGTAAACTATTTCTCAGCAACATCAAAATATCACTTACCACTCTATGTATCTATCGTTCTACAGTCAATCATTCTTCAAAAAAATATTGGAATTTTTTTTGTGCATCTACAACATACAGTGCACATAAACTTTTATTACAACTATAGCAGATTTTTTCTCTGTTTCAAACTACAAAATTGCCAAAACTCTACAAATTTCAGGGGGACTGAATGAAGTCGCCTACCGATTGGGCGACTGCATTACAAGTCGCCTACCTATTGGGCGACTGCATTACAAGTCGCCCAGCCATTGGGCGACTTTGTTAAATCGCCCAGTGAGAAAGCGACTCCGTGATGTCGCTTTTCCGTGAAGAGACATAGCTTTTTGTCGCTTTTCGGGTGGGCGAAATTCTCGAGTCGCTGCCCCATTAGGCGACTCGAGGTTATTTTTGTAAAAAATAAAACCGCAGGTATATTTCTGTATTTCCGAATAAAAAAAGGTTATCCGTACAAAAATTTCCAAAAACTCATGTGCCTACACAAAGGAACAAGCAAAGCCAAATGTTACCTCGCTTGCACTGCTGCTCACACCGGGCGTTGGCGGTAGACACACGCGGCGGCCGATCACTGCTGCGCGAGCTTGGACCCGTCCCACGCGTGGCGCACAGCAGATGGCTGGCCTCCTCCCCCCGTGAAAGCGATGGCCAACGCACGGCCAAATCTGCCGTGAGGAAAGACGGCGCCGGCGGAGCTAGATCTGTTTTTCTCTAACTCCTGGTGCGGCGGGTCAACAAGGGTACAAATACTAATCCAACTCTACCTCTTCATATAAATCGTTCCACAAAACCAACTCTTTTCTAAATTTCAGCATCCCGTTTTTCCCCCTTTTTTTTTGCAGTTATACATAAGTTCTTGGGAATTAATTTTAGAGTGTTACACCTAAGGTGGCGCAGTAGGGTTATCATCACCAATGAGCTGCGGTGAAGAAAAGTGAGAGTAAGCAGTTGGGGAAGAAAGATGAATTAGTGGGATGCTTTTTCTGAAGAAATTGACGGGAGACCTATCTGTGAAGAAATGGCGACGGTGGTGGTGGGTTTCATCGAACTTGTAGAAAAGGATGGCTTAGTGAGCTCCGGTGAGGTAATCACCAAGTTCGAGGGGTAGAACACGATGTGACATGAGCGGTTGGGGCATTGCTCGCCGGAGTACTGCCCGGAACAACGAGAGGAAGTGGTGGCCAGAGCTATGGGTTGAGTGTCGCTTGGCTCGAGCTCGGTTTCTTGGCATAGGGAAAAAATGGGAGATGGGGATGGAGGTGAGCTCGACAGGTTTTATAGGCGATGAGGGAAGGCAGCGCGGCCATGGCACGGCGTGCATGGCACGGAGGGAGCGTGCATGCGCGTGCGCATGGCAGGCACACGGCCAAGAGATAGGAGGGGGCCCGAGCATGGTCAAGAGTGAGGAGTGGGCGTGCTGGCAGCGAGGACGTGCTATGTAGCGCATGGCGCGAACGACATAGCACTGGTGGGAGTGTGCGGACACGACAGTCGTGGGTCAAGCACCAGCATGTGCGCACAGCGCGGGCGACGAGGTGGTGTATCGAACGTGCATACAACATGGGCGCGTGACGGCACACTGTGGAGGGGATAGCTGGGTGGCGCGGGCGAGGCCTAGATTGAAATTTTGTTTTTTTATTTTAGTTTGAATTTCAGTTGTGGATTTATGTTTTAATTTTACTTCAATTATTTTCTCTTTTATTTTCAAATAAAATTTTAATTCAAAATTAAATTTTATTCTTCTAGTTGCTTATATTTTTGCAGGGGTTTATCGTAGATTTAAATTTTGCTTTCCTTTTATTAGTTTGCATAGCACAAATTTCAGAAAAGCGAAAGTGAAAACCCAACGAAATTCAAGTAACACCAAAACACATTAAAAAGCCTTAATTTTTTTCATATTTTCAGCATTCCAAATTTTGGGATATTTAAATATATGCAAAGCATGCATGTATCTCGAATCAACGAAGTCTTTTTGTTGGGCTAATGCCCTTCGATCTTTCGGCGCTAGCTCTTAATTTTGTTTTTGTGTGTGCATGTAGTTGAATCTACCTTCGAAGATCCTTCATGCATCGAATCGTACGTCCACGACTTTAAATCAGATCAATATATAATAGGCCAGGCAAATCCCTAAAGAAGCCAAGTAGTGATGACACCACAAATGCTCAAATAATTCTAGGCTTTGTGTGTACTTTCCGGCTTTTATTCGTTGAGTTAGTGTTGTTTTAGTTGACGAATGCAAGCCTTTCCGGTGGTTTCCTGTCTCCTCCTTTGGATTTCAGCAGTGCTTAACCAAGCAACCCCACACGGAGTACGGCAGGTTCATTCGTCCACGCGGCGAGCTTCTGATCGATCCATCAGGCAGCACGCAGATAAACACTTTTGATTTCTGAACAAAACTAAGCCAAGTGTCTCATCCGCCGCTTGCTAATTAAAAGCATCGTTTAGGCTCTTGTCTGCCTGAGATACGTTTGTTGAGAAGATCACAAGACCGAATTATTAGTGAGTATACCTACTACCTGAGGAGGTATATAGGAAGTAACGTCGGATCGGAAAAGTGAAAAAAAGAAGAAGAGAGGATTAATTAATTAGTACACAAACCATGCATAACTATGAAGAATTAATTGAAGATGCTCATCGCATGCATTCTCTGGCAACTTAATGTTACGCATATCGGTGATCTTTGTACAAGTCATGATCATATATAGTCAATTATCACGGAAAGAAGAAAAAAAATACGTTGTCATGCATTTTTCGAAAAGGAAGAAATTAAAAGAGAGGAGAAGTTACTATATGAAGGACCATACGCAACACTAGTAAGTAACTTGCACTACCCAAAAAGAGAGAAGAGATGGATTATGGATCGATCAAAGTACACATCGCTAGCTCCAAAAAAATTGACAATAACTTGCACTACCCAAGGTTGTGGCACAAATTAATGGAAGGTATCATTTCTTACCTTCACAGGTTCGACCGGCCGTAGGCAACCAATTAACTTAATCGGTTCTTCCACTAAACCCCTATGACTTCGTGATTTGAATCTATGTCACGTAGGTTGTGAGTTTTAAAGATAACTATGCTAGCAAATTATCCGTAGTCAATATTAAATTTAAATAACTGGCGTAATTGCATATATAGATTATCTAGTGTCTGCTACATGCCTCTGGATGCTACCTTTATACGTTCTCTTCTATCATTTGACGTTGTACCAATGATCAGATGGGCGATGATCCCACCCACTTCTCTCTTCCTCTCCTTGATATTCTTCCATAGAATACCTACCACTAGTCGAGGAGATGCATAAATAATGGTGAGTAGCAGAATCTATCGGAGAAGGAGGTTGCGGCCACACCGACGAGGAACCCTAGGCTCAAGGCTCGTTTAGCCACGACGATGTTAGCAGAGATTGCACCCAATGCCTGAGGAGCTCACGCGGACTCTAACCAACATTGGTGGCAGAGCTAGAGCTCTTGGAGGGCACGGCACATGTTACCAAAGCTTGCGGAGCGTACTAAAAAAAATCAAGTATCCACAACAAAAACAACTTCATATTACAAAAGAAGCAGTCCAACATCATGATGCAGCATATAAGATATAACACCCCGGCTTAACAAAGCCCAAGATGTCACCTACACCCACTATTGCTACCAGATAAAAACCACTAAGCGAGTATTAAAGACCACTAGATAACAAGAATCAACATTCTACATGAGATTAAACATAAATTTCAGCAACATGATAAACCATAGTTTTAACTTGATACGAACCAAGCAATTACCAGAAATGACATAATTGAGACTGAACTAAGTAATACATTATCTAACAACAATACAGTCTATAAGAAGTTAAGAGAATCCATGATTTAACCAATTAGTACAATGAATAAAACCAAAATGTTCATGACCATAAGTGATATATTGCTAAGTGAACTGAAAAGTTATAAAGTGCAAATATCTATGTGCTACTCTCGCCTATGTATGTCGCCTTCAATGATCACCTAAAAACAACAAATAAGCAAGGGTGAGTCTACAACTCAACAAGTATAAAGCAGAATAATAAACAAGGTAAGCATCATCACATGCTCATTATCATCAAGTTCCATACACATGTCTCTTTTTCATGAATGCAATACTCAAACTCCTCTTCTGCATATACTGGTATAGCTGAGTGTTTACCTGTCGATGATACACTCCTGGCCCTGTCCTTTTTCACACAGGGTCGCCCTGTCCTTTTTCATATAGAGTCACAACTCGGACTCCCGTCCTGTCCTTTTTCATAAGGATCTCACCTCCACTCCTATGGAGTGCCTACCAAGTAGGTCTTTGCAACTTTAATGCTCATATGCAATGCAATGACTATCTCTTTTCATTAGTTAATCAACAACATCAATAAATTGCCATACTCATCAATGTAACCATAAAAATATGAGCAATTCAAGAACAAGTATCATCATACGAATCATCATGGTACGTAATTGCATAAACAAACAACAAGCTCAGACACTTGAATACCATTTTACCATGCACTTGCCTTTTTTTAATTACATCGATCGAAAGGATTTGGAGGTGACAACACACCCGAAACTACCCCTCCTGAAACAGCGCAGCCCCGGCCAGATGGCGCCGCGTGCTTGGCTAGCTGGCCCCTCCCGTGTGGCCGACGGGAGAACAGCAGCTACGGCTAGCACTTGCCACCCGCGTGTGCACGTGGAATGGTAGAAGAGACAAGAACTCTAATGAGATTGTTGGAAAGTGCGACATTGCAAGGAAATACTTCTGGGTGAAGGCGGCACTCTGGAAACAAAAGACATGGCCTGCGATCCGTTTATCCCAGGAAAAGATGAGAGTCCATCCCGAACTACCTACTTAGTGAGTACGACTCGTTCTCAAAACAGACTTCCTCTAAAATTCCATAACGTTCCCTTCTCCTGTATTTTTTCTATAGTTATACATAAGCCCTTAAGAATTAATTTTAGGGTATTACATAAAAACTCTGATGCAACATCAACAAACACTTATTATAACATCAACAAATACCGAATGCAACAAAATAAATTCTCCTATTGAAACAAACCGACATAACTAATGCAACAAAAAACTCTTGTTGCAACAAAGGGAGAAGAAATTTGCAACAAATAGTAGCTCTAGTTGCAATAACCCTATTAGACGAGATACACAAGTCTACAACATTCCAAAAAAACATCTACAATATCTTAAAATACCTTATATATACAACAAAAAAACCTTTGCATGCAGTAAACAATCGACTCACTTGCCTCGGCCTCGGTAGTAGTGGCAACACACTTAGCCTCGGGATCCCGGATGTCGCCATAGGCTCGATCGTCGTGCCCCACCCCCACTCTGTTTATCGGTCGTGCTCCTACTCCTTTGGTCGCCATCCAATGCTCCGCCGTGGCTTCCTTTCCTCGCAGGCGCAATGTGATGGTTCGTAATCCCCATGACTTCGATCACTACCACATACGATGACATAGAGTGGGAGGGAGGGAGAGCACACTCAGCTTTAGTCGAGCGTGGCCATGTGCTCTGAGAGAGAGCAATATTGCAAGTCAGAAAAAAGGGGACGATGGTAGCTGGCTGGCCTAGTAGGTGGATGGAAGATGAGCATGTAGCGTTTGATTTTTCCTTCTCACTTTAGACATACTAGTCTCATAGGCGCGGCGCCACGCCGCGCCAGCCACCGTGTGTACCGAAGTAAAAGAGGCGATAATCCGTGAGGAGTCTGTAAAAAAAAGTTTAAAAAAATCGAGGGCACATGTGTATTTTCAAAAAAGTCAAAGGTCTTTTTCGTAAAAAACTGAGGGCATGTACGTAATAAATGAGAAAGTCAAAGGTCTTTTTCGTAAAAAATCGAGGGCCTGTACGTAATAAACGAGGACCCGTACGTAATTTAGAAAACCGCGGGACGCTATCCTGCAAAAATTTTGGTGAAAAAAAATTGCCAGGGACCTTTTCGCGAGGAAAAAGGACCTTTACGTAATTTTCAAAAAATATGAGGAAAATACCTCGGCCGGCCGTACCGAAATTCCCCTGCCACGCGCCGGCCGGCCGGCCGCGCGGGCGGAGGCGACGTGGACCGCGCGAGCGACGCGGAACTCCCCCGGAAATGTTATGGTTAGGATACGTCGTAGCATGATCGATCCTATATACACACGTCCCTAAGACATAGCAAAACTTGAGTATATACTTGCCCAGACAATGTGAAGAAGAAAACAGTTCAGGTGTGTCGACGAGCGAGAGCCCTATACGTGGACGCGCCGAGCCATCCCCTCCATTACTTCGCGCTTAAGCTATAAGACGTCCTCCAAAACATACGTGCCCGGCCGTTCGGTCCCACCACCTAGGCACCCCAAAAAAGCCTCAGCGCAAGCCACTAGCCCACTACGCGACCTCGCCCACCAAATTCCTGCGCGGTCGGGCGACAACCACCGTCCATCTCCACGCGACGGACCATCATCAGCCGTCCATCATATGCGGACGTTTCTACGTACACCTACGAGTATACACCCCACGCCGTACGTACGAGAAGGTCGCCTTCGCGCAGAAAACTAAAGTTACGGGGGAACCTAACAGCGACCAGAAATAACATCCACGTCACAGTGGGTCCCACACAAAGCCTGGTCCCACCCCAAGCGAGGGGTATCGGCGCCGATCCGCGCGTCTATAAATTTGCCCAGCTTCGTCGTCTTCCCTCCCTTTTCCCCGATCGCTCACTGCACCCCTATAGTTTCCAGAAATCACACAATGCTGTCCCTGCAAGAGGCCATGCAGCTCGACTTCACCGGCGGATTGACGGACATGGACGTCGGGTTTGGATTCGGCTTCGGGTTCGACGCGCTCGGATCCGACAGTAGCCGTAATACCGTGTCGGAAACTTGTGCGCCGCCGGCGGACGTGGCGCGGGCCGGAGAGGGGGAGGAGGAGGAGCGTCAGCGGCGGCTGCGCCGGAAGATATCTAACCGGGAGTCCGCGCGGCGGTCGCGCGCGCGGAAGCAGCAGCGGATGGAGGAGCTCGAGCGGGACGTGGAGGCGCTCCGTGCCGGGAACCTCGCGCTGGCGGCGAGGCTGGACGCCGCGGCGCTGCGCGCACTCGCCGTGCGCGGCGACAACGCGCGGCTCCACGCTGAGGCCAGCGCGCTCCGGCGCCGGCTAGGCGAGGCGCAGAGTAACGCTGCCGTGCTGCTCGGACTGTCCCGGCTCCTGCGGCCAGCAAGCCAAGGCGGCGGCGTTAACGGCACGGTGCGTGGCCGTGCACCGGCTGTGCCGCCTCGGCCGGGCGGCGGCGTGTCGTCGTTGATGAGCTAGCTAGGAGGAATGGCAATAAGCTACGAGGGGAGTTTTGACTAGAAAAACGAGTTTTGACTTTTGAAACGAGGACTCGAGTCGAGTGGACAGGACACTGATGTGAATGCTCTTTTTTAAAAGTCTCGTCGTTACGTGTGTGAAAATTACATAAAGCAGATGGATACTATGTAAATTAAGATGGTAAACTGTACTGTTGTTACTTGATTTCTTTTACGGTTTCTGATATACGACTTTACTTATTATAATTTTTTATTAAAATGTACCTATAAAATTAAAATATTATAAAAATATTTTTAACAACAAATCTAACAATATAACTTTTATATCACCAACCTAAATAGTTTTAAACTAATGGTGGAAGAGAGTTTGATGGATTCAGGAACGTGACTAAACAAAGAGTAGGGACATGCCTGTTCTTTTCAGCTTCTAAAAACTGCTTTTCGACTTTTCTACAGTAACTAACTTTTAAACGGAGTATTTTTTCAAGATAGCGTCTACTAGTTAATTATAGTACATACTTTACTGACTTCATTTATATCGGCAAAAACCACACGTGAGTTTCTGTTTTTTTGTAATCTCTCGTACAAACAGCCCAAAAGTCACAAGCCGCAGCCAAAAAGAACAGGCCCACTTGAGGCATCTCAAGTCCTCTAGCTTGCACCTCCATAATTAAACCACAAGGGAGCAATATACAGAAAAAAGAAGAAGAAATAAATACACACTGGATTTAGAGATTAGTTTAACATGTGGAGTCAATTAATTGCGTAGAAACCATGTTTCAGTGAGGCGATTATTTCTTTACACTTGTATGGATTTCTGCATAGGGATGAGGTGTGTGGAACAATGTCAGAGGCTTACGTGTTGTGTCGCTCGAAGAATCGACACGTGAGCATGGAGCCGGCCGGAGCCAAGAACAGAAAAGGAAAGGGTTTTGCAGCTTTGCACGCAGCTAATTCCATTGGACAACCCTAAAAAGCTAGCTGCGCCCTTCCACTCTCGCGAGTGTTTGGCAATATCGATAGGCAATAACGTAACGTGAGCCACACACATGAGAGAGACATGCATTTCGCAATGCTAGCAAGATCTGTGGCATGTGTGCACTGGCGGAGCTACAGGGTGGTCCCTGTGGACCACAGACCACCCTGCGCTCAGATAATGAGGTCTTCATGTATTTGATCGTAATGCAAAAATTTGTTGAATCACAGCTACATTTTACCTCCCGCTAAATCATTTGATTTGCTCTATATGTGTCAAGCTAATGACACGCAACTTGGGAATCTAGATGTACAGTAAAATCGTTGGCTAGCTTGGCATCTAGATGTACAATAAAATCGATGACTAGCTTGGCATGTTCATATTGAACGACAGTTGATGGTTTTTAGCTAAAATAAATAGTAATGACTAAAAAAAGCTTTTAGTGGGAGGATACGAGTGGTGGGGAAAATAAAAAAGAGATGCGTGTGCGAGACAGGAGCGAGAAGAGTGAGCTAGGTAGTGATATGTCTGTGTCCCATAACTTATTTTCAGGATGAAAGAAATAGAGAAATTATTTTAGAAAGTTAAATATTTATATTACCTTCTTTCTCCTGTGAACAGAAGTCGGTGTAAACGGTCTCGTAAATTTGCCGAGGTAGGTATTTGTTGTCTTAGCTTGCGTTTGCTCCAAATGCGGCTTTCAGGAAGTTACCTATGCAAGCAAACTCTTCTGATCTACTCCTTTATAAAATGTATTTTTAAATAGCTTTGTCCATAAATATAGAATGTATTTAATGTTCTAATATAAAATTAATGTGATGTTCTCTTTATATCCTGACAAGAAGAAGAAGTAGTGACGTACTGTTCTTCGACTACTATGGGTATGTAATATTTCAATTCTATGTTAAGAAAGCTATATTCGTCTATTTTATGAAGTTCGTATGTCCTTTTTCCTTTAATTGCATTTCGTAATTCATATACTTGTGTACCGACATGTTACATTTATAGCGGTTAAATAAATTTTAGACAATGGACCACCATAGCTATAAATCCTGGCTACGCCACTGCATGTGTGTGTTTGTAGCCATGATCGAGATTGCATCCTGCAAAAAGGTGTTACTGCTACTACATCTGCAGATATGTATAGTGCTACGATAATGCCAGTCATAGGATCGTCATGTATACGACAGTACAATTATGCATACAGAGTTCTTTTACTGTCCTTGAAAACTTTTACGACTGTCCATATTTGAAGATCCAATGGATGATGCATGGTTGTATGGTACCTGGAGGTTCCTCATGATCCAGTACTAGCTTAAGCAGGATCGGCACCATCTACAAGAGGTGTATTCATGTCATCGTGTATTGCATATTTTCCAAACACATGTTGCCCTCAATTCTTCTGCCATTTCCATTGGAATCCCTCTCCCCATTTGATTTTGTTCCTCCTCTTGCCACGCCTAATCGCTGGAACTCATGAACATGATTGCAGCCTCCATAGGTTAGGCGTTTCAGCCTTGTTCCTGTCTTCGTGACGGTGCCGTCGCCGGCGGTGGCCGCCAACCGATTGTAATACTTAACTGCTAAAAATTATATTGTGAAATAGAAAAGAAAAGGCAACGTGATCTTTTGCTTTTTCGAAGGATCTAAGAACCGATGGCTTTTTTTGTCCTTGATTAGTTGATTAATTATCACCTCAATCCATACACGATAAAGCTACTTAGCCAATAAGACTGGTGCGATTCACCATTCATCAACAATGGCACAAGCCGCAAAAATTTAGTCGTTGATCTCAGCAGAAATAGAGATTATGATTGTTGTTCTCCTTGTTGGAGTGGCCAAGCCAATCTAATTGGACGGGGAGTGGAAAGAGTTGTTGAATAAGAACATGGAATAATTGTACTAATTAGACACATGTGCTTAGTGTGAAAAATATTGCCCAATTTTATCTTCAAGGACCATAAAATCTCTAGTACATTAATTGTACTAATTAGGGAGGGGAGGGAAAAAAGAAAAGAAAAGAAAAGAACATGTATGGTGGGCTGGAAGTTTGGTCCGTAAGGAATACGAGCCTTGTCGAGCCCACTACTCCCTCCCGTATGGAAAAAAAAAAGGAAGAACAAGTATACGTTAACGTCTTCCAAAGTGTTGTGGTCATGTTCTTTTCGGTTTTTTTAACTATTTTTTAGTTTCAACTTTTTTTATAATTATTATTCATTATACTAATAAGCTATAGCTAAAATCATAAGTCACACCCAAAAGAATGCCCCATGTGTTTTTTGACTTTTAGCTGTAGCGGCCCTTCACATTTCTAACGTATTCAACTAAAGGAGGATAAAGAAAGAATAGAAAAAAATGGAAAACACCTATATATCTCCATGGATAATACAAATTAAAAAAATCATGTTAAAAAGTCAATGCGTTCCAACTAATTTTAGAACGGTCCTAATTGTACAAGTATACGAAACTGTTTGGACAGGACGAATTAGGCCCAGATGTACGGAAGCCCATGGGCCTTAGCCGTCGTCGTCTAGGGTTTGTCTACACCTCCCTCCCATCCTCCTCCTCGCGCAGGCAAAGCCTTTTCTCTGCTCCGTCTTCTCAAATGGATCTAAACACACATTCTTCTTCGTTGCGATTTGCTCGTCTAATTGCTTTCTTTCTGTTGTTCTTTTGCTTCGCATACTTGTTTCTTTTGTTCTTGTTGTTTCTTCGGTGATGATTTGGGGAGTACTGTCCCAAAGGTCAGCCACTGTACCTCTCGGTGGATCTCAGGCTCTACTGAAAAAATCGCTCCCGAGAGGTGACCCAGTGGGCGGTGGCTCTTAGAGCCCTCCTCTGTTGGGTTTCCAATTGGATCTTGGGTTACGCTCATCTCCAAATTCCATTGAAAGTTCAAATTTGCTTAGGATTGTTTCTCTACATCAGTGCATCTGATTGATGTGAAAGGTGGCTAGTTGTTTGACGCGTTTGCGTTGGTTTTCTCTGTATATTTTCTTGGTTTGCATTACCTATGTGTTTGGAGTGACCGAAGGATGGTGGTGGTGGAGTGATCACAAAAACATTCCTTGTCCTGATGGGAGATCTGCATGATCGACTCCTATACACCCATAGAATCTAAGCACCAACCAAAACGCATCCACTCTTGTTCAATCCACCCCCTCTATGGTTCCATGTTTCATTTGCTTTTCATCCGCTAATTTGGTTTCATTAGGTTGGACGTGGCTATACGACGCTGTACCGTCTAATATCAATTCAATGGGATAGGCAAAGCCCTAGATCTATTTCAATTCAACAATCTACCAATCTCTTCCTCCAGCGTGCCTCCTAATTCCCACGCCACGTACACCATGTATCATCGAAGCCTTCCATGTGCTCCTAAAAGCGACTGCAACAACCACCTCCATCCTCCATGCGCACCTCCAGCATCATATGCGCCACCAAAACTTCCACCGTGCTCCTCTTGGCAACCTGCTTCTCTCCTCCCTGCCCTAACAACTACAGCAATGACCTGGGCAGTGTAGTCCCAACCATGCTCATGCAAGTTTCACTCCACCATAGCAAATTAGTCTTCCTGTCCCTCGAGTCCTCCTAGAATGCCAGCGCCATCAACGAGGTAGGCGACTAGTCTGTGTCTTCTCATACATGCATTGCAATCTCATGTTAGCGTTCTATCTGGAACTAAGAAGGCATCTCTAAAATAAAACCTTGGTTTTGTTGTTATGCATTAAACATATTTGATGAAATGTGTGAGTAAAATTTAGAGTGAAATGTAAGTTTCAGCGTGTTTTCTTATTCAATCTAAAATGTCCAGTGCATATATTCTGTAATTTTCATGAAATTAGTTGTTGACATCTTCCTAAGAAAAAATGCTAGTCAACTATATTTAATTAGAAACTCATTTTAACGATATAGCGAGTATTACATGAGAGGCTTCATGTTTTAGAGCAGTTTTGACAAGGTTTCATGATTCAAAAAAGTTTCAAGCATGCTTAAGTTTCAATGGGAAGTTTTAAGCATGCTTCATATTTCAAAAGTATGTTTCATGTATACTTTAAGTTTCCAAAGGGAAGTTGAAAGCATCTAAGCCCCTAAAAATGGTTTTGGTAATTAATGAATTTATGTGAATATGGAACTGACATGTTTATTGAGTGTTTAAAAGGTTCAATCCCTAAAATAATGATGAGACGCATGCTAAGGGTCAACATGAAAATCAAAGTGGCTCAAGACAGATATATATAGACTAGGATCCTTTTTATTCTTTACCGGTCTTAGGAGAAAGGATAGAAGACCAGATTATAGGATAAATGTCATACCATTAAGAAGGATCATGGTTAGTAACTTGATAGCATATTCTTGTGCCATTTGGATCAATTTAGGATCATGCATTCATTTAAAACTAAACTTGATGGCCGATCTATGCTCTGTCTAGAAAATCGGAAGTACCAGAGTGCAATCAGCGGTATTACCGCTTTCCGGAAGTTTTGGCAAAATCCAGCATAACCTTTTTTTCCAGAGAGCACCCTCGGAGTGACTTTGCCTCTATGGCAAATGGAAATACCAGAGTTTAACGGCAGAACTATCGTAGAGCGGTAGTACCGTAGCCTTTAACGGTACTTTCAGAGCATGGAAGCTCCGTCAAAGCCGAGCGGAACCTTTTTCCAGAAAGCACCCTCGGAGTGACTTTGCCTCTACGGCAAATGGAAGTATCAGAGTTTCAACAGTGGAACTATTGTAGAGCGGTAGTACCGCAGCCTATAACGGTACGTACGGAGCACGAAAGCTCTGTCAAAGCAGAGCGGAACCTTTTTCCAGAGAACACCCTCAAAATCATATCTTCTCTGTGGCAAATGGAAGTGCCAAAGTTTCAACAGTGGAACTATCATAGAGCAGTAGTACTGCAGCGTTAAACAGTACTTCTAGAGCACGGAAGCTCCAAAATTTTTGGGTGGAACGTTTTTTTCCAGAGAGCGCCATCTCTTGGTCTCAAAGCAAATGAAAGTACCGCACCGAATTTTCAGAACTTCCGAACATCGGAACTACCGGGTTTACAACGGCGGTAGTTCCGCGCCGACTTCCAATGGCTAGTTCAGAAGCTCTGAAATAGCTGTTACGGATGTGTCAGAATAGGTACGGAAGTATCAACCATTGCACGGCGGTACTTCCGCTCACCCTGAATTTTTCAGGAAATCCCCTATAATGGCTAGTTTTGGTTGGTGAGGGTATAAATACCCATCCACCTACCCAAGAACAGTAAGTAGAGACACTATTGAATATCCTTGAGCATTGAGCATTCACTTTACACCTCTTTTTCTCATTGTACATTCATTTGAGGTGGTAGAACTAAAACAAGTGTCTTTCATTTCTAGTTTGATCCTTTAACACTTGATTGTCGTGAAGCAAAGCTGTGATCTTTTACTCTTGGTGCTTGCCGGCACCTAGACGGCTTGGCGGGAGTTTGCACGGTGACTTCTTTAAGAAGGTTGTAAAGAAGCCCAGCACCGATTTGTGAGTGGTTTGGTATCCACCATCTTCGGAGTGAAGGAAGGACAACTATTAGTGGATTGAGAAGCTGATGTTTAATTCGTGAAGCCAGTCCAAGTCAATTGGGCTTTCCTCAACATGGACTAGTGGAAACCGGCAAGTTTTCGATCACCACGGTAAAAACATTGTATGTACATTGGGTATCTCTTTGTCTGTTTTTAAGTTCTTGTATTTCTAGTATATTGTATTTGTGATATTTACTTGTGCTAGAACTTCTTGTTAAAGACTCATACTTGTAGTGCCTTAGACACACTAGACTTGTGTAGCTTTTAGTTGCTTTAAAACCCTGCCACATTAAAATTGATATAATTGTTATTAGAAGGCAAGAAAATTTTTAAATCTCCTATTCACCCCCCTCTAGTCAGTTATCCTTAATTCTACAGAAGTTCCATGAATGTTTCAAGTAAGTTCCATGTTTCAAAAGTAAGTTTCATGAAAGTCTCAGGTTCCAATAAATTTTAACAAATTTCAAGTTTCAAATTTTTGCATCCATGTTTCAACAAGTTTCACAATTCTATATCCACATTTCAGCAAGTTTCATGTTTGCAAAAACAATCAAGCAAGTTTCATGCAACATTTCAAGTTTCAAAAAAAGAGTCATGCTAATGCATGATATACTATTAGAAATGATTCTAATGATATAATCAAGTTTCACCGGATTTCATCTAAGTTTCATGAGTTTTACAAGGTTTCAGAGAGTTTCAAACGTACTTTATGAAATTTAATCTCCTTAAACTTTATGAAACCTCACGAAACACTATAAAACTTAGAATTAAAATCTTATAAAACTTAGTCAATTTAGGCATGAAATCTCCTCAAACTTTATGAAGTTAATGAAACACCATAAAATTTAGTCATAAAATATTCTGAAACTTGAAGTCAACTGCATGAATCCGCTACAAAAATTCAGCTTCATGAATTTGCTACAAAAAATTTACGAAAGCTCATGAAATACCATGAAACTTAGACATAAAACTTTATAAAACTTAGTCAACTTACGCATGAAACCTCGTGAAACTTTATGAAACTTAATGAAACACCATAAAACTTAGTCATAAAACATCATTAAATATAGCCATGAAATCTATTGAAACTTTATGAAACATCATGAAACTTGGAGTTAAACTTCATAAATCCGCTATAAAATCTTTCATCATCGAATCTGCTAAAAAACTTTATGAACCATCATAAAACACCATGAAATTTAGATATAAAATATTATAAAACTTAGTCAACTTAGGCATGAAACCTCCTGAAACTTTATAAAACTTAATGAAACACCACAAACGTAGCATGAGACTTCATGAAATTTAGTCATGAAATCTCCTAAAACTTTATAAAATCTCATAAAACTTGGAGTTAAACGTTATGAATCCGCTACAAAAAAAACTTCATGAAACTTAAATCCAATCTTAAAACCTCATGAAACTTAGTCATAAAACATCTTCAAAACTTGATGAAACTTAGATATTAAACCTCAATAATCTTCATGAAAACCTAATCATAAACCTCATGAAACAAGCTAAGGCCTCATGAAACCTTATGAAACTTGAGCGGTTTATAAAATAAAATATTGAGACTTAATCATGAAATCTCATGAAACATAGTAATGAAATCTCATAAAACTTTATGAAACCTCATGAAAATTAAAATTAAATTTTATGGAGTCACTACAAAAACTTCATGAAACTTCATAAAAATCAATCTTAAAACCTTATGAAATACAATGAAACTTAATAATAAAACTTCATGAAACTTAGTCATGAAAACCTCCCAAAACTTTATGAAACATCATAAAACCTCATGAAACAAACTGAGACCTTATGAAACCTCGTGAAACTTGAGCACTCAACAAAATAATGTTAACTCCAGGAACTGGAACCATAATTCAAAGAAGAATATTTGCATAGTGTAGAATACGACAATTAACCATTATTTAGAAGCATGCTATATTTCCAGACTAAATGTGATATATCATAGATATACCAACATTGAAGCAATGGTAACATCGTAGGCTTATGTATGTTCACATACATATCTACATACACATATGAAGTATTAACAAAAATTCCTCTAAAAAGTATCAACAAAAATATAGTTTTATGCAAGTTTTAGCAAGTACATCGAGCAAAAAATTGGCTATAATCATTGTAGTAACTATGAATGAAACTTCTTAACTAGAGAAATGTGAATACTAATAGAGTACATGACACATATCCACCAAATCCAAATTTCCTCTATATCAGCTTTGAGAATGGGGCATCAACATGGAGAAATTGGGAGAACTGATGATAAGAATGGAGGTCACCAAGGCGGTGGGACTCTCTTGCAGCGTCTATTTTCTGCATTCACACGTGTCTCACAGCGGCCATGAGATTTACCTCCGCTGGCTGTGAATCGACCGATGGTATTCAGCGTGGAGAGAAGGAAGATATGGAGGGATTCGGATTTGGGAGAGAGGGAACAGGAGAGAGGTTTGGGGGAACTCATTTAGGGACACAGTCAAAGAGAAAGAGACATTGGTGGGAGATGAAGTCACGGATAAGAACATTGAACGGTTAGATGCTATCCCGTTGATTGAGTAAAAATGCTATAGTGTTTTGTAGTCTTCCCACATTGGTTTATTGTTTTTGTTTCAATGTACTTGCGTTGCATCCAGTCACCGAGATGCAGAAAAGATATCTTTTGCGAGGATACAACACTGTACAGTTGTCTTTTTTCTAGGCAAATATGGCCCATGAGGCCATTAACACTGGATTAATATTATAGTGTAGGTACAACCACCCTGTAATTTACATAAGGGACCCTGAGGAGGTAACATTTCACAACTCGATCCCTGGCATCTAAGAAAAAGGACTAGAGAAAAATGGAAAATTGCATCCAAGCCCTCTGGCAGCTGAGAATGATGCATTCGATGCTTCTCACCTTGAGCACTTGTCTCTAGCCATGGCGCTGCCACCTGCTGTGAATTTGTCAGCGATGTCGAGCGGCGAAAGTGGAAAATGGACCTCCATTGGCTCAAGGTTCAAGGTTGAGGGAGACACCAAAGGATCATCGTCAGTGAAAGATGTCGGTGATCTATTTGGTGATACTCCGATTGGCCACTGAGAACTAATGATGATTTAGTCATCAGTCTCAACAGCTACATTCATAATGTCACTTAGGGAGTAGCGGATGGGAAAATCCAAAGTCCCAAAGCAAGGGGAGAGATACATAGTGGCTAGAGGAGGCGGCTCACTGGCTAGGACAGTGCTTAACACCACGACCACAAAGTGATTATTTAGTTAGGGGAGAAGACACAACTCACTAGCGAAGGAAATAAACCTTCCCCACGGAGAAGGACGGTGACTTGGTAGAGGCTAGAGAAGACCACAGAAGGGCAGATTTGGTTGGCGCCAGATAAGGGGTAACCCTACCTGAAACACACAACACCGGCCCAGGAAGATACGTCATTGCGAAGGCACGCAGCCGAGAAGAGATCCAGCACAAATCCCTGGTGGCACCGCCAGCAACACCACATGCGCCGCCCGAAAGAGGTGCCTCTACGAAGGAGCACGCGCATTGTCGTAGATCAAGGAACTAACCTAACCCAGGCAGATTCGCTGATGTCGCCAAGCACTACCGCTAGAGACACCGAGGACAGAGTTTTTTGCTATTTTAGTACCCTCGAAAGCGGGCTTCTCTAAAATAGTACTGATACCGTGGGTTTCTCTAAAACGGTACTGTTAATGATCTATCTACTCCATAATAGTACTCCACTTTATTTTCTTTTTCTTTTCTGATTTTTACTCCCTAAACTACCTAAAGTACCCCTCCTAATTTAATTTCGATCTAATCAAATCGTTTCAAACGATTCACTTTGATTATTTTCGAGTCGCCGCCTCCAACATCACGCTTTTCCACCTCGACGTGGGGGACGACTCCGCCGTCCGTCCCGGTGACTCGGCCCTCGTCGTCGTCGCCTCCGGCATCAGCGCCAACATCAGCATGGACTGGAGCTACTCCTACGATTCTTGGCTTCCCCGTCGATATCTCCGACAGTGGCACCGCCTCGATCCTGGTAATTTGAGCTTGTCTCCTGGTTATTGCTGGCTAGAAAAGATGCAATTTGATGTGAACTGTGCTAGATTTGGTTTGACACCATCATAGAAAGTTGAACGTGTAGAGGTGATTTGTATGATAAGTAGTGCTAATTTTGTTGCTTTCTTCGAAAATAATTGCTCTGGACGAAGGATTTTTTGAAACGATTTGATTAGATCGAAATCAAATTAGGAGGGGTAATTTAGGTAGTTTAGAGAGTAAAAATCAGAAAAGAAAAAGAAAATAAAGTGGAGTACTATTATGGAGTAGATAGATCATTAACAGTACCGTTTTAGAGAAGCACGCGGTATCGGTACTATTTTAGAGAAGCCCGCTTTCGAGGGTACTAAAATAGCAAAAAAAACTCCCGAGGACAAACGCGATGCTGCTGAGCACAGGCGTAGCACCTTGTATCAGTTCTCAGTCATCCAGCAACACCAAGAAGGAGGATCTCTCCATAGGAAAGAGCTAGCTGTACAAAACTGAAAAAGAAAAGAACCTACTAGTAGATTTACAGGCTAAAGGTAGATCCCCCTCCCCTCTCACCGCCGGCGAGCTGCTCGTCGGCCGCCAGAGATGGAAGGAGGGGGGCCGGATCTAGGAAAAAGGGGTGGGAAGGCTAGAGGAAAGGAGCAGAGGTTTCGATAGTTAGTAGGCCTAATGTTGTGCGTGATTGTGCACTTTGTGGAACCTTTTGCTCTGTAAATAATCTACACCCTCTCATGCTTGATATCTGAGGCTACTGCATAATACTTCGAACCCCATGGTGATTCGGGAGGTTAAAGACCTCGTGAATTATCTTTAAATCTCTACTAGTCGTATTAAATCTGCAGATAAAAAGCGATCAGATCTTGTGAACGAAACCAAAAGTGAAGCGATCCCAGTTCGGCCTTTGTTTTCCTAGGCCAGGTGGGCCGAATCTTACATAGGCCCGGATGCATCATGCAGGTTCAAATCTACGACTTGATTAGAACAGTAGCTGGTCGTGGCCTGTAGTTCTTCAGATATTGTTCGGCCTACCTAAAGAATCATGGATTGAAAGAAATGCAAACATGGTGCAATTCTAAACTACTTGTATGTGTGCAAATCTAAGCTGATTATTTTGACTAGGCTTTCTGATGAACGATATAAGAGCATTTCCAATAGTGACTTATGAGTTAGCTCTAAGCATATTATTTCATATTTTAATAGAAGAGAGAGAAAAGTTATCTCTTGATCAAGAGCTAGTCTCATACACACATTCCAAGATTATATGAGAGTGTCATGTGAGGCTATTTATGTTATGAGCTATGTGCTAAAAGTTAGTACTATTAGAAAAGTTGTCTTAGAGCTAGTAACTAGTTTATACTGTTGGAAATGCTCTAACGGCCTCGTTTCCAAACTCGGCCGAGCCCATCATGATCGTGTTTGTGGAAAGTCAGGATTCAGTTGTATCTATCTGGCCGACTTCCTGAACTGGGCCGACCGTACCCGAATGGAAATGTTCAGTACTGCCATGGTTCTGAATACATGTCATTCCGGCTTTCAAGTTTTTATTTTTTAAATACATGTTATTCTACAATTTTAAAATTATTTTAATTATTTTTTCTTTGAATATCCTACCATTCATTATTGGTTATTTACTACTATGGATTAAAATAACATATTGTCCAAAAGCGATAAGTGAGCTAATGAAAAAGGATGATATGGTCATTTCTAGACGTACCTTGGTTGAAGTGTAAAATCCTAAAACGTCGTCTGAATAAATGGAGGGAGGATTTGTGATTGCCCTGGTAATTTCTCGCCAAAATTATCTGACTTCCCGGTCAACTTTCAGCCTATCCCTGAAACTGGAAGGCCTGAACGAAGACTTGTCATGAAGTCAAGCCATTTCGATGCTGTTTTGATGAAAACGATGAAAACTGCCACGTAGTTTTCGTTCCTTCTTTTTTCGAAGGAGAGAGCCAGTGCCATCTATACTATTTTGTGGAAGAAATATTTTGCTACTCTCGAAACGAAAGGATCCTTTCCTAAAAAAAAGATGAATGCAAAAATATATGCATAAATACGATGCTGAAACAATTCAACATTTTGCGTAACCATATACACATGTGGTGTGCGTAGTCATTGTTCTTAAAACAGATAGGTGATCACATATGTGGCAATGTAGCAACTTTTTTTAAAACAAATTTGACCTCTCAATATACAAATTTTCAATTTTGGTCTCCTCCATAACCACAGAAGTAGCGGTAGGTGATGTGTGACCTGCTGAGCTCTCACGTCTCGGCAGATTTGTCCATCCTGCCCCTCAATAATTACAAAGGATGAAAGTATATCCGTACATTCATTTATATATACAATACTATGCTATTGGGCTTATTCTAAGGCCCACTATTCACTCCTAACAACCTAAGAGGTTGGACGCCCCACAACAGTACTCCCTCAGGACAAGCTTCGAGGTCCCGAGGGGGCAAGTTGGCGGAGTTAAACGTCCTAGGGTGGGCCTTGCCTTCCCCTAGCAAAGATGCAATCCACTGTATAGAGACCACCCTACGGTGAAGCTGGAGCAATCTTGTCGAGGCCGTACCTCGGATGCATGCGACGTGCAGGGGCGAAGCCGTCGAGGTAGAGCCACCCTACGGAGGCGAGGCCTACGAGGTCGGCAGTGAAGTCCCACGGTAGAGCTAGAGTCGTCCTATCAAGGCCATGCCTCGCAAGTAGGTAGCACGCAGAGCGGAGCCGTTGATGTAGAGCCACCTTGCCGAGGTGATGCCTACGAGGCAGGCAACGAGGTCTCGGGCGAACCCAGAGCCGTCCTATCAGAAGTAAGCAATATGCAGAGGCGGAGCCATTGAGGTAGAGTCGCCCTGCCTAGGTGATGCCTATGAGGTAGGCGACAGAGTCCTACGACAAAACTAGAGCTGCCCTATTGAAAGAAGGCGACACGTAGAGGCAGAGCCATCTGCCGTAAAGCCATCCTACCAAGGCGATACCTACAAGGTAGGCGGCGGAGTCCTACGGCAAAGTTGGAGCTGTCCTGTCGAGGCCGTGCTTTGGAATTAGGCGGTGTGTAGGGGGCGGAGCCATTGAGGTAGAGCCACCTTACTGAGGCGATGCCTATGAGGCAGGCTGCGGGGTCCCACGGTAAAGCCGGAGGCATCTTGTTGGCAACAAGTGACATGTAGAGGCAGGGCCATCGATGTACTACGAGGTAGGCGGCAGGGTCCCATGGCGAAGCCGGAGCGGTCCTATTGAGGTCACGCCTTGGAAGCAGGCCACACACCTTCGGACATGGTTGCACAAGTAGCACGCACTTCTAACTACATCGCGGGCAGCCTTGCACAAAGCCCGTCTATGCAAGCGTGCGCATCAGTCTCTTCAACTCCCACCGAATGTCTATGGTAGAAGCTGCGTATGTAGGACGACACTGTACACCTTGGGGTCTAAGGAGAAGCTGCGTGTGAGCCAGTCGAGGACATCTCCAATTCGAGCATTCTCCGTGTCCGGGAGTACTATATGGACTTGCGAGAAACTGCTCAGGTCAACACCGTATGGACCTTCATGAATGGTACCAACACTGTAATACACTTTCAATGTTATGGGTTCTGACATGACTGATTTCTCACTGCAAATATTACCATTTGTCAATATGTATTCACTAAATATGTGCTAAACAAATGCGTAGTTATACGTTGCCTACATTTAGATGAGAAATGAGAACAAGAACGGATGAGTCTATTACCTTCACACGAAGACATTTTCTTCTTATCAACGAGCTTCTTTCTTCCTCTCTAACCTCACAAGCTCCTCTCTTCCACTTCCTCTCCTCTCCTTCACTCCCTCTCCTGAGCACCTCTCTTCTCCTTCACTCTCTCTCTCCGTCTTGGCCTCTCCCTCTCTTGAGTTTCTCTGCTTCTCTTTTTTTCGCTCCTCTTGTTCTCTTTCTCATAGGGCTTTGTATACATGAACGAGGGAGAATGAGAATTGCCCATACTATCTCTTAATAATTATAAAGGGTGATAATATATTGATATTTTTTTATACATATAACACTATATTAGTGGACACCGACAACTCAGGGATTGGAATCGCCCCCTTGGGGGGGTGATACCAATCACCTGTAAAGCTGATACCACTAACATAGGCATCACATCTCGTAATCAATCAGTTGAAAAATACGCTAGTAAAGGTTTACCAAATGTAAGATCTACCTTCGTATGGGGCCCACTTGTCACTTACCCAATCTTATCAAATTCTCCCTCGTTTTGTATAGGACCTACTCAGGGGCAAAGCCAGACGACAAGAGCATTGAGGTCACATCCATTGCACGATGGTGTTCCCTCCACTGATGAACAGTAATAAATAGTATTTTTCTATAAGATTTGCTACATTTCATTGAGGTCATTGGACACCAATGCTTACATGCTAGCTTCGCCCCCTGGACCAACTTGTCATTCACCACGCATGGCGACACACGGGGAGCGAGAAGACCAACATAGTCACGCACGCCTTGGTCAACACGGACCCCGCTGCGGTCAACGGACGCGTCTCTCCCGACTCGATCCGAACCAAAACACACTCCAAGTCCAAGTCTACGAGTCCAAGTCCACCGCACCTCCTTAGTCCCCAGATCCAACGGCTCAGCCTCACCCCATAGCAAATCCTGGCCGTCCGTCCCCCGGAAACTAAAACCCACAAACAAATCAAATTTAACCCTGGTCGCGCACGCATCCGCCGAGCACGCACCACCACCCTTCTCGCTCTCCCTCTCCCGCAAAACCCTAGTTTTCTCTTCGTCGGCGATGGCGGCGGCTGCGGAGGTCGGGGAGGCTGTGGGCGAGAGCCGCAAGCTCTTCGTGGGCGGCATCCCTGCCTCGGCGCAGGAGGCGGAGCTGCGGAGCCATTTCGGCCGCTTCGGAGCCGTGCGCTCCATCGTGGTGATGCGGGACAAGGAGACCGGCCACGGCCGCGGGTTCGGCTTCGTAGAGTTCGAGGACGAGGCCGCCACTTCCAAGGCGCTCGGCGACGGGGAGAGGCCCAGGCACTTCATCTACGGCCGCCTGGTGAGTTGCCTCGATCTGCTCTTGCAAGTACCTTGCCCTCAGGAGGATGATGCTTATTAGTGGGTTCGCGCGTGTGTGATCTGTGATGGAAAGCTTGGAACTTGGTGTTAGTTCGTGGAGATTTACTAGTATTTACCAAGTTCGTGGAGATTTACTAGTATGCATGGGGCAAATTTGTTGGATTATTACTTGATAGATTGCCTGTAATTCTGTATTGTAATTTTACCGCTTTGTCGTAGTTGCTATATTTTTGGCCTAATCTGCCTCGGTCTGTCAGAAAGTTTTGTTGATTTGATGTGGATAGCGTTATTAATTGTAGTGAGTTTCTTCGTCGTTTTGTGCAGGTGGACGTTAAGAGGGCTAGGGCAAGACCTCTGCGAAATCAGGGCGAGCAACCGGTGCAGCATCAGCAGCCGGAACAGGGCCTGGATCAGGGCCACCAGGACAACCAGCCCGCTGGGAACAATAATGAGGATAGCGGCAACAACGTGAGCTATGCTTCAAAGAAGCTCTTCATTGGTGGTTTGCGGGACAACATCACTGAGGATGAGTTCCGGGCTTACTTTGGGACGTTTGGCACTGTAACTGATGTTGTAGTCATATACGACAGCCTGACAAACAGGTCGAGGGGGTTTGGTTTTGTCACCTTTGATTCTGAGGAAGCAGTGAGAAAGGTGATGGAGCAAAGCTTCCATGACTTGAAAGGAACAAGGGTGGAAGCCAAGATCGCTATCCCCAAGGATGCTCAGTATTGCCGTAATGGCCGAGGTCGTGGCTCAAGAACCTTTGGCGGAAAGGGCCCTGTTGCCTACGATGGTTCCACATATCAACTGTACAATGATAGATATGGCTTCTACAATGGCAATGGCTATATGCCACAACCTGTTCCCACACACTCCTACTATCCGGGTCTCTATTATGGTATGGGAGGCTATCCATATGTGAATGCATATCCAAACCAAGGAGTCATGGCAAATGTTCCAAGCATGGTGGCAAGGCGTCCAGTGTATACCCCATATCCTCCAATGTATCCAGGGTATGGTGTTGTATACAGAGCTGGTTATGCACGTGCTGCTACTTCTGTTCAGCATGGTGTTAATGGTGGAAGTGATAACAAAAAGGATCAAGCCTCTGTAGATGTACAAGAAGTTGACAGTGCTGCTACCGTTGCAACAAAGTTGGAATATATGAAGCTAGGTTCACAATGACATTCTGGTCAGTTAATTATAATACCCTACCAGTTAAAAATTATTTACTTTAACTGTCGTGTATTACAAGTATTCATATTGTGTAGAACTACGGCTGATATACATTACTTCAGTTAGTAGGTTATATAACTTGTTCCCCAAAACCAGATGTAATCTGGCATCTTTTGATGGCTTGGCATCACTTGTTCCTGGAATCAGGGCTGCTTTGCATGATTGAAACGGGGGTGCTTATGCTGCTTATTCATTCTTTTATTTCAAGATTTTAATAACACGAAATCAGAAAATTAAGTAGGGAGCTGGTAAATTCTAGTACTTGTCCAATGAACAGTTGTCATCCATTGGTCAGCTTGAAGGATTGAAAACTAATTTAATTATTTCAAATCTGCACTCCGATTGTTAATTGACTAATGATGAGGTTTTACATAAAAGCTGACATATTTTCTGTTGTACCATGAAAAGTTTCAATTCAAGTTGCTTGATTTGATTCCTTACCTCTTTGCTTGTCCTTAGCTACTTATTTGGTATGTATTCGTAATAAATTCTGGGCACCCATAACAAATGTAGGCACTGTATAATTTATTGCATTTCAAAAATAAAGGAGACATTCAAAGTTATACTAATTATAGATAAATTAAGCTCATGAGTTACACAATGAAGTTTTGGGAGCGAGTGATTGAGCACCATTTAAGAAGAGTGACTAGCGCGACGAAAACAAATTTGGTTTATGCCCAGGAGGATGACCACGGAGGCTATTTTCTTGACAGTTGATGGAGAGGTATAAGGAGCAAAAGAAGAATCTTCACATGGTGTTTATCGACTTGAAGAAATCCTATGGCAAAGTGCCAAGAAAGGTCATGTGGTCGGCGCTCCAAAGATAAAAAAAGTCCTAACAAAGTATGTTACCCTAATCAATGATATGTACGAAGTTGTTGTGACTAACGTCAGAACATGTGGTAGCGATCCTAATGACTTTTCTATCAAGATAGGATTACACCAAGAGTTAACGCTGAGCCTACACATTTTTGCTTTAGTGACGGATGAGGTTATGTAGGACATACAAGGAGGTATCTCTTGATGTATGCTTTTCGCTGATGATGTAGGGCTAGTTGATGAGAATAGGATAAGTGTCTATAGGAAATTGGAGTTGTGGAGGAAAACTTTAGCATCGAAGGTCTTTAGATTTAGTAGAACTAAAACTGAGTATATGAAGTGTGATTTCAGCAGTGACAGGGCAGGTGATGGAGATGTTAGTCTAGACAGACAAGTAGTGCCTAGCAATTACATTTTTTGATATTTATGATCGATGCTACAGTGGAACAACGTGATTGATGAAGACGTAAGCCATATGATAAGAGCGGGTAGGTGAAATGGCGCCAAGCATTGGATGTCTTGTGTGATAAAAGACTCTCAAAAGTTAAAGGGTAAGTTTTATAGGACGACGATCAGACCTGCGATGCTATATGGAGCGGAATGCTAGGTGATTAAAAGACATGTACAGAAGATGGGTGTAGTGGAGATGAGGATGATGCAGTGGATTTGTGGTCACACAAGGCGGGATCGAATCCGCACGGATGGTATACACATGGTTGTCATAGCATCGTTGTGACTGGGCCGCCTTGCCAAGTGATATATATATAGAGAGAGAGAGAGAGAAACAAGTGAGCTGGGAGGGAGAGGCATGTGACTGCAGCGTGATACAGAAGAGTGAGAGAGAGAGGTGACTCACGATGGAACCCTAGCCGTCAGGCTGCCGGCGCCGCCGTCATCCAAGATCCCTCCGGTGAGCTTCCCTCCCTTCACTCCCTCCACCACCAGCCAAGATCTCCATCTTCAGCCCAGGTATTCTTCTACCTTTGTCTCGTCTCTATTTCTTATTTTTTGTTCCTCTGCTTCTTTTTTCTTTGTTTCTTTGTTCTTCTTTGGTTCTTCCTTTGCTCCCAGATCTGCTTCTATCCTGCTCATGCTCTCCTCCCAGATCTGCTCATGTTCTCATGAGTTTATGGAGTTCTTCCCATGCTGCTCATGCTCTGCTCCCTAATTTGCTCGTGCTCTGCTCTACCCAGCTGCCCTCTGCTGCCCTCTGCTCTGCTGCTCCGTTACTCTCTGCAGAATCTGGGCACAATCAAAGTAACCAGCAGAATCTAGGCACAATCAAAGTAACCAGCAGAATCTAGGCACAATCAAAGTAACCAGCAGAATCTAGGCACAATTAAATCTTCAAACTTGTGCACTGAGATAATTGAGTTCACAAGTCCAACCGAAACTGCTCACTGCTATGCTTTTGCTTTGTCTGAATTCAATCATGATCAATCATCAAGGTATGCACTGTCATTCACCTCTCTAATTTGCTGTCTTAAGTCATCCCCTTTTGCTTGCCGTACCTCGCCTTGAGGACACCACGCCTCTGAGGCGCTGTTGTCGCCAAGTCCGCTGTGACAACCATGGATATACGTGATAGGGTGAGGGTAGCACCAATTGTAAAGAAGCTTGTTTAACATCGCTTGAGATGGTTTTGACATTTCCAACAGAAACCTTCTAAGGCATTGGTACATAGTGGAATTTTAAGATGTTTCGAAAACAAAGAAGAGGCAGAGACCAATCAAGATTGACGTGAGAGGAATCGGTTAAAAGAGACTTGATGATTTAGAATGTATTCAATGAGTTGGTTTTAGATAGGAGTATATTAAAGTTAGCGATCAACATACCGGAATCATGACATAAAAAGAAGGTTTAGGAACGGTGTTTTAAGCTCTTGGTTCAGATGACAGGATGTAGGTCTTAGGATTTTAGCCTTGTAGGTTTTATTACAAGGCTCTCGTTTCTTTAACGTTGAGGAGGTTTCATTTCTAGCCTATCTCAACTTGTTTAAGATAAAATGCTTTGTTGTTGTATAATTTATTGCATTACATGCTCTTATTCAAATAATGAAATGACCATGGCATGCAAAGTTGAGCAAGCATTTTGAATAACTGAAAGGTTGGTTGGCATGAAGGCATAGGATTAAATTAATCAATTGGGATAAAAAAGATAGTGTTATCATTCATTTGTATCCTGGACATTTTTTGATTTAGAGAGCGAGATACGGAGGGAGCTGGATGAATTCAACTTTGAAATAGAAGGAACCTTCTCCGGTTTATACTTCATACTACTTTTGGTTAGCAGAGTCCTGTACATCCTTTTGTAAATGGCATGGAAAGGACTCAGTTCAACATTCTATCCTTTGAAGTAAAAGAAAAGTGTTTTTATTTGTTTCATATGGTGTGAGATATTCGTGAATGCCATCTACTGGACATTTTGTCGTTTGATTAGAAAAAAACTGTGATTAGTCATTAGTTGTTCTGAGTACAAAGACAGCAGTAGTTGGACACCAGTGTTGATTTACCATAATAACTGAACTAAATTGTGATCATATCCAACTAAACCGATGAGTGGTGAACTAAATGGAGACATCAGAGATTCTGTAGTATGTTTATTTGTCAAATGTCAATTAATTATACGTCCTGTTGTGAGTTGATTAAACAGCATAGAACTGAGACGTGCTATGGTTTTGTTCCGTTAAAATGTTTTGTACAGACTGCAGGCTTAAATTTGGGTTTGCATTTAATATCTTCCAAGCTAAGAATGTTTTTTTTCTAGATATTGCAGGTCCCAATCTTCCACACTGGTAATTATGTGTCTTTACACTGTGCCCCATATGATTAGCTTGATGAATAACATATGGAACGTGGGTGGTTTTATATATTTATGCATATTAGTTTTTTTATTTCTTGTGTTTCTTAAATGCATATGCCCTTGTTGGGAGAACCTTAGAACTATACAAAGGTGTAACTTATGTTAGTGAATCTGTGCGCATGTCAGCTGCCAATTGTTGGTGTGCGGATTTGTGTTTTTTACAGTTCTTAAGGCTTGTTCGTTATCTGCTTGTATCACAATTATTAATTGTGTAAGATTTGCAGTCCCTATTATCTATTTATTATTTTGTTTCCATTACTAAGAATTTTATGACTGTTATATAGCTGTCATACTTACATGGTACTTTGTACAGCAGTACAGCAGCTCGTTAAAATGAGGCATCTTAATATTGAGCTTGTTTGCTCATTGTTGGTCCATTTATGCTTGCAGTTGTCTTCTGCTTATTCCTTTGTCCACATTCCACTGTACTAAAAAAATGTTTCCTTTAAGTGAGTAAATCCCATAGCTATCTTTTTAATGAGATTTTACTGAATCTTACTCTATATTTAAATTCTTAATGTGGACATTTCATTTAGTCTTCCGCATGTCCAGTTGTCCATAATCCACTGTACTAAAGCATGTTTCTATTTAATTAATCACTACATCCCACAGTTATCCTTTTTAACTAGGTATAAATTGAGATATATCTCAAAAGTTTACGAAGATACTGATGCTGTTACGAACTATTTGCTTCTTTTCTTTGATGACCAGGACTATTACTTCTACATTGATGACACCTGAGTACAACATTTGTTTGGGAGCCCGCAATTGTGAAGACTTGAGCTGATATTCTTTGGTTGACAAGTATATCGTTGGAATTGTTCAACTTACCCCCATTCCTTGTTTCAACTGCCTGTACACTGGAAACATGCAAGTTTCAACTGGCTGTTGACCTCACCTCTCCTGTACCAATGTTTAAATTCTTTGTTGGTTTAATGTATCAGAATTAGACTATTCAATCCGAATTGCTCGCGCAATCTATCATCATATACGCGTGCTTATCTCGGTGCTGGCACTGTGTAACCAGAACCAGCTGTTATGAATTGTTGGTGAGTCTGTGCCGTGTCTTGTTGGTTGTTGGTGAGCAAGCTGAATCCATGTGGTCCATTGCATTCTCAAGATCCAGCAGATACATTGATGTTCCAAATGTGCAAAAGGGAGAAGTTTCTGCCATGCTCTCTCGTTTTGTTTGATGTGCAATGGGGGAGGGAGAGAGGACTAGAGGAGAGTGACAAGATACTTGCTACTACAGGCAGTTGTAGTACCATGACTAGTGTAGGGGGCTTGTAGGCATGTGAAGGCCCACAGAAGAACAAAAGACCCAGCCAGGGGAGGAAGGAATGACCCCTTGTCATTCTTTGTCCCTCTAGGCCTTCGTCCTGATGCGTGCATGCATGGAAGAAGCCCTCCTCTCTTCATCACACGTTCCTATCATACCCAAGTTGATAGATAGGATTGGATGGATGGATTGGTGCTTCAAGATAGAAAGATGTGAGGGATGCTTGATCGATGTTTTGACACTGATGTCAACATTTGGGGGGGTGTTGTGTGGAGGCATTGGTTTGGTATTTTGCCTTGTCGAGATGGCACCATAATATTTAGCGCATCTTAGGTGTGCCAAGCAACTTGATTGATTGGAACATTGGGGTCCTTTTGGTTACTAGTTACACTTGTTTTTTTTCCTTTGTGACAAGTCTAGTTCCTGCAGAAATGAAGCTTCTTTGGAGGAGGCAGCTTGGACATAAGCTGCAAACAGGGGATGATGGCCAGAAGCCCACACACCTACACCTCTGGTGTCATCACTCCAAAGGTTAATATTCCCTCTTCTTTTGATGCGAGTTTGGTAGGGTAAGTTTTGAGGGACCATAGTGTAGCTGACTGAGAGAGAGGTAAGTTTGAGGGAAGATAGTGTAGCTGACACAGAGAGAGAGAGAGAGAGAGAGAGAGAGAGAGAGAGAGAGGTAAGTTTGAGGGAAGATAGTGTAGCTGACTGAGAGAGAGAGAGAGAGAGAGAAGGTATGGGGAGCAATGTTTTGTTTTGCTCTCCATGCAGGGCAACTGCACCAGTCTTTTCAGAAGCTGTAGGGTTAACCCAAGCAGCAATAGCAAATGTGCTTGCCTTTACTTTTCTTGAGAGGAAAGTGCACCCATTAACTAAGACCGTGAGTATTACTAGCACTGGCAGGGACCCTTTTGTACATTTTGAGAATGTAAGAAAGTAGTTTTGACTGTTAGTGTTAGGCCTCAAGTCCACATGAACAGCATATATATATGAAGGTTTATTAGGACGTTTTTATCATTAAAAGGCCTCTCTCTCTCTCTCTCTCTCTCTCTCTCTCTGACACGTTGACTGAAGGACTTCAACAAGCATAAGCACTTGTCAGAACTAAAATGAAGGTCTTACCACGGAAACTTTACCAAGCAAGTTTTTATCACAAATTTGCTTTTTGGAAAAGCTCTTATTACAGATTCATATATACCGGCAATATGGTCAGTACTCAGGAGCATGGTATTGACGGAAATCATGATAAGGCCACTTTTCTTTTGGTACACAAACTTGCAAGGAGTAGTTTACAGATACATCTAGGACTGTGAGATAGCGACACGTGAACGTAGAAGGTACACTGCATAAGTGCATAGTGCTGCATACACAACATTGGTAAGAGACAAAGGTCTCGTCTGGTTCTGGTTTCAGATTAATGAATCAATAAACTAGCTAGTATGGCCATATATCAAATGATCGAGCCAGCAATGTCATATTTTCCAGTGAAATATCGTGTGTCCATGCAGATGCAGATGCAGTGCCCTGCTGCCACTCTTTTATCTCCATAGGCGGCAGCAGCATCTTTTGAGCAGTATATATACACAGTTTTTGTCCTCGACTAGAAACTCTGCAACAGTCTGCTAGGAATTAATTGACAAATGTACAAGGCAACGTACTGTTTCTCCTTGGCTGCTTCAGCAATGTTTCTTTCCCCCCTTTTCTTTTCAATGCTCACAGCAAAATTCTGAACAACTAGAGCTCTTCTTTTTTTAATATTTGCTTCTTTTTTACCATGTATAGTGCATACGATCGAGTTGTTTTAATTCCTCATTCATAAATGGCATGGCCATTGAATTGAATGGAATTAAACATGGTGCCTATATTCAGTTCGCAAGGCCTGATTCATGCAGCAGCTTATGCAAGTCTAATCCTTGGACAGCAAAGAAACTTGAAGATGGTTCATGTGCTGGTGTGCGCATGCACAATCAAAATGGTAGGCAAAATGGAACCGCCATCAAATCAGCTATGGATATGGAATATATGGGTGCAGAAATTCAGAGCCCTAAGGCGCAATTTGTGGGGGATATCTTGGTTGAGAGTGCTTGGCAGGAGAACAAAATATAGTGGCATGGGAACTAGTCCTCTCTGTAGGCCATTGCCATCTTTCTTTTTACTCTCCCTCTCTAGAGACTCTCCCTCTAGTCTCTATTGTGTGTGACTTCAAAACTATGTAGTAGATAGACCTTGCATGCAAGAAAGAAAGCAAATTATAAGGGGAGAAAGAACAGAAAAGAAAAGGGCAGAAAGAAAAGAGTTACTAGCATAAGGAACCAAAGTTATTTTCTTCAGCCTTGCATGCAGCAGCTATGGGGGCCCCTAAAGGTCTCTACTCTACTGCTTTTGCATTCATCTCCCCCCTCTGTGCTGCCTGCATTGTTGCCTGCCATCTTTTATCAGAGTGGGGAATGTGGAGGCATGCATTGCACAGTACTGGTTAGTATGTTTTTGTGTGTCCATCCTTTGCAAGCAGGGTGAACCCCACGCACCACATGCCATTTTGCTCTCCTCTCCACTGCAGATCGAACCTTTTTCTTTTCTTTTTCCCCCCAGAATTAGGGCTCTAAGGCATGTCCATTTCTGTTTAACCCTAACCTCTTGCCCAATTCCATCGCCACTAGCATGCTGCCTTCTGTACATACCTCATCTCTTGTCATGCATCATGCATTGCATGCCTCCTCATGTCCTTATGAGGTTCATAAGTTGCACATTGACATTGTCAATCACTAATGTTGTTGTGTTCCACATCTATATAAACTAAATGCTAAAGGTCAATGCTGAAAGTTCAGGATGTAAAATGTATAGGCTCTCTCCAAAAGTTCAGAATTTAAAATGGATTTGGCTCCAAAGTTGGGGACCAATGTGCAACCTATTACCAATGTCTCTGCTCTCTTCAAGTATATCGTGCATTTAATAAGTTTCTGCAGGATATGTGCTACGACGATCTGCTGCTACATATACATCCTCATTGGTTGTTACTTGTTACATGATCTTCGCTGGCTAGTGGTACTATGGACTGGTGATTTTGTCTACAAAACAAAATGAGGACGCACATGCATACATGCAAAAAATTGAATGCAATCTTCCTCCTTGTAGCCCGCCTGTCTGCAACTCTGCATATATCATCCATGGACCACATATGTACAACAAACAATGATCTGTGAGCTGTGATAAGATCAGTATGTTGAGGCCAGGGAAAGCGCCAAGTCAAGAATATGGTTTGCATGCGTAATTAAGACATGAGCATCTGGTACGCGAGCTCTCAGCTCCTGCGCATATGCAGATGCAGAATTGCAGATGCAGATACAACAGCATGTAGCTAGCTAGCCTGGCTAGCCAGCCACCATGTGTGTGTATGTGTGTGATCTGAAGAACTCTGATCTGAATTTAAGTGTGCTAGTCTGCTAGCTCATACAAAGGACACCGTTGGAAACCGCACACCGCCTTCCAGATGGCGACCCCTCATCCATCCCAGACACATCATGCAGCAGCTTATAGCTAGTAATGTGATACTCCTACTTAGAAAAAGAACTTAGCTCATTAATTCAGTTTTCTGTCGTCCAGCTGACTGTTTCTTTGATTCTTTTGATTGATGATCAAACAATCAGTCTTTCTTTGCTGTAACTTGTTAGTGAAAATTGCACCTGAGGGGTGCTCGATTGAGCTAAAATTTTGTGATTTATTGCTGAAATTTCACTGTAATTAGCTGAAATTATATTGTAGCTGATTATGACTTATTTGGCATAATTAAATTTAAAAAAATAAAAATAGAAAAAAGGTTAGCCCAACACGTATAATGCAAACGAATATGGGAAAAAATCAACAAAAAAGCTCAAAAAAATCAGGAAAAAACGAAATTTAGAAATAATAAAAAAGCTAGAAGTTAGAAGTCTAAGCCCAAGCGAGAGCGGGGCGTGAAGCATTGATACAAATTATGAAGTCATTATCCAGTTTCCTAGTGTAGTGTTGTTTCGGTTGCCTGACAAGAGACATAAAGAAAACAGAGAGAGAGGAGAGAGTGGCAACATTTCCAACAGCTGTTCTGCAGTCATGTCAAAGTTACTATCGGAGCCCTCTTTCAGTACACTTCTCTTTGGGCAGAATGTACCCACACTGCTTTCTATCTGGTGTGCATATCCCTCCCTAGCTGCAGAGTGCAGAGAGAAGAGAGGAGAGAGGAGGGGGAGGTTGTAAGATGAATCTAGCTTAGATTTTGTTTGGATCTTGTGCAGCCTCCCTGCATCCACTCGTGAAGGGACAATGAAAACCACAGGGTTTCAGGCCATCTTTAAATGCAAGCAGCACGACGTACTGTGCTTACAGAAACAGCTATTTGTAGCCTATCGCTAGGGTTCATCCCAAAAGCCGACCACCCATATATGCTACTAGTTTGTCATTTTTCTTCATTTTCCGTGTACAAAAGTACTCTCTTGATTAATTTCATCGTTGTTATTTTCATACGACAAACCTAGCTATACACTTTACTACGTATTAGTAGTCAGATTTGAAGAGTTTGATCGCACCTTATCGCGACGATGCACATTTGGAGCGATACTTAGCCTATCCTAAAAGAAGATACACATCTACAGAACTAAAGATTTGTAACAATGACCAATTTTTTGGTCCCAAAGTAAGTTATTGAATATACTTTTGTATGTTGGCAAACTTGGAAATATTCACCTGCATTTCCCAATTTAAGTGTTGAACATATGAGTCCATTATTATTAGACTATAGCATGAGGAACTTATAAAATAACACGCAGAAGAAACAAAATTACTACACAATTTCACAGTACATTTGGGACTGTCAGACAATAGGCACAGTACATTTTCTCCTCCTTTTTATTTCCGGCTTATTTTGTGGGCTCTAGCTAGTGTTCTACTAGCTTCTGTAGCTTTTGCTCTTTTGCCTGTGTCAGGCCATATATGGGAATGCATGCATGAGATCAGCGCTATGACTGTTGGACAATAGAGGCAACAGGGGACACTGTTTAAAATAATTCTCATTTGATTTGTTTTGGTCTTGCAGGTGCTCAACTGTTCATTAGTGCTGATCTCTGACCCCTGCTACTACTCGACCGCCCTCTTCTGTCAGGCGTTAGTTCTCCTCGTGATCTGCTCTTAGCGAATGTTTTCTTCTTTGTTTTGCGTTTGTCTTTGTTGGGCTGCAGTATTTTAAGGCTCAAAAGCCACAGATCATGGATTCAATTCCCAGATAATTAAAGTGAAAAATTTACACAAATAGCTTTCCAATCTGTGGTTGATGGGAGTTAAACTGGTCATTAACCAAAGAGACAAGTAACAACACTACCAACTTTAGGGTTCCTCTACCAACACCGATCTTGTTTGACCTATATATAGGAAGATTTAAGAATAGTAAGTGTACAAACAAATGTCATGTTGGGCCCGCTCGGTTGGGCTGAAAAGCTGTGACTTATGCTAAAATTGCACTGTAGCTGACGGTAGCTTATTTGACGTAATTAAATTTAAAAATAGAAAAAATATGCTAGGTCATCACGGACAACGTAAAAAAATACGAGAAAAATAAGAACCGGCCAAAAAGCTAAAAAAGCCAAAAGTTCGTAAAAAAGACAAAATTTATGAATAGTAAAAAAAATAAGCCAGAAGTGATCAGAAGCTGAATCCAAAACGAGCGGGTCCCTAATCGATTGTCCGGACTTCCTCAACAATTTAAGCCAGTTATTTGTTATAAGTTGGTTCGCGCGTAAAATTTTTAGACTGCGTAGAACGTAATTATATAATCATTGGAATCACAATATACATTATCCATCAAAAATCTTTATACTGCGGATAAAACTGTACTCTTAACCAAGTATTTTTTTTTCTAGAGTGCAATTAATATACAGGCCACTACTGAAGTTGAACTTGATCAAGCTAGCTTGAACAAGAACAATAGCTGAGGTTGATAATGTGAATGTGACAAGCTACCAGCGGCGTGAGGAGAAAAGGTTATATATGAATGGTTTGCCTTACACTCGCTAGAGGGAATGCTGCAAAATGCGTTCCAAAAGGGAGACAAGATAAGGCCTAGTCGGAAAGAGTTGCATTCAAAAGAAAATTGATCTATTAATTCTTCTAATATCGTTTTGGACATCGACATGACCTCAAAAAATAATTTTAACTACTAATATATATTATAATATATTTATAAAAACCAATAAAATTATAATATTATGAAAGAACTTTTTGTGATAAATTTACACATATGATTTTTATGTATCTAATCTAAATATTTAAAAGATATCGATAGCTAAAATTTTAAAAATTTAACTATACTAATTCCAAAATGATATGTTTTTGTGAACTAGAGGGAGTATATATCTATGTATTTCATTGGCACAGTTTGATCTTTATCGATCTTAATTGAACTTCATATATATAGGACTTGAGACATAAACAAGAGGTTTTCTCTTGTGCTCGAAAGCTACAATTTTCATTCAATTAATATTTGCAATCAATGTACATATGAAATAGTAATTTTGTTGTTGGACAACTTATTAAGTTACCTGGTTGTTATTTTCATTAGGAAAAAGTATATAAATACCATTACAAATGATGCAGTTTTGAAAAATGCCATCTCTGGGAGGCTGGCATGTGGATCCGGATCCCAGCACCACATATCAGTAAAACATCTGATGATAATTTTCAAAGTGCAGAACTTTGCATCAAAGTGTATTTTTAATTTGGGCAAATTATGGCTTCCAACCAGTTAACCACTAAACAAATGCAAACATTCCCATGCACAATCATCATTATTTTTTTGCATGTAGTATGACTTGATGGTAGTATTATAATGGTTCTCCTCACATTTTAACCCTTTTAGCTCCATCCATATGATGGAAATGTAAATTGGCCTTTAGGGTTTGCATGATGGAGCTAGGGAGATACCTCCATACATGAATTGTCTTATCACATGTAATGGCGTGTGGGGCCTGCATGCATGGCGATCTACTACGTGACACAAAGGCACGCATATTATTGCGCCCAAGTCCTAAGAAAAGCAGGCACATAGATAGCCCTTTTCGCTAGGGCATACATATATACATGCTCAGTCTCTATGATTGAAATTTTTTATTTATGATTAATACAACATGCTAAATCAATAGCTTCCTTTCTACATTGATGCCTTTTGAATTAATGGATGTTAACGAGTTTGCTTGATATATTATATATCATTACACTTGCACACATATAAAAGCAATCCAAAAGCAAAGAGTCTTGGTGCCTAGACACTATAGTGCCCCATTTCAACGTCTACACACACATATATGTATATATGTATATATATATGTATATATATATATATATATATATATATATATATATATATATATATATATATATATATATATATATATATATATATATATATATATATATATATATATATATATATATATATATATATATATATATATATATATATATATATATAAAATACCTTTTACACCCGGGTGTAATTACACCTACCTCTAATATATCACCTAAACAAACTTGAAATACTCCTTTATCACTTTAGGTATATTTATATACTAATTATAAGATACTCCAATGTAAATCACACGAAAAATTTGTAAAGGAATTCATAGTTTTTAGCGTATTTTGTAAATACCATCATATACGCGCATAAAAAGGAGTATATCGAAAAAAATGTACATACCACCTTTGAAAAAATGTTCATACCACCTAGATGGTCTTAAATACTCATATACTACATGTACATACCCTCCGTTACGCGAGATACTCCCTACATTGCGAGATACGATATAAGATGTAATTACACCCGGGTGTAGAAAAGAGGCTTCCTCTATATATATATATATATATATATATATATATATATATATATATATATATATATATATAGTGGGAGTACATACTTCTAGGATTATAGAACCATTTTTCTATATATACACTACTACAAAAGGGTCATCACAGACGGTTTTCTGAATCGCCTGTATTATGTGTCAGTGATAATCGCAGGTTATCACAGACGGTTTGTGGACCGTCTATGATAAAGACAACACAGACGGTTTGTAACTAGAATCGTATGTGAAGAAAACTATTACAGACGGCTCAAACCAAAAACTGTCTGTGATACTCACACATCACAGACGATTCTAGTTACCCTTAGATTCAAAAACTTTTAAATGCCCTCCTCATGTCTTTGAGGAGACCGAGACACTATTTTTAGGTGCATAAAATTATTATGTCATTTGAGTTTCTCTTAGGAGAGGTCTTATAGAATAGAGAAGCAGTGGGACACATGGCAAAATAGTCGGTGGAACTTGGGGGAGTTTGACCTCCATTTCGTGTCCCAAACGGCCATTAAATCCCAGTTCTTGGCAGACTTTGTCACCAAATAGACAAATCATAAATCTGTTTAGGATCTGTAGTACACTTCCCACGACCAGTGGATGATGTACTTTGACAGGTCACTTGCACTTAGTGGCTCGGGGGGCGGGGGGCTCCTGGAATCTCCTACAATAGATACCTTAAAGTATGACATTCAATTAAACTTTTTAACCACTAATAACGTGGCTAAATATGAAACTTTGTTGGCTGGCATATAACCCACGAAAGTACTTGGGATTCGTCAACTACTCATAAGAGAAGACTCTCAACTAGTTATGAATCAAGTCAAAAAGAGTACTAATGCTCTAGTACAACCATGTCTCAATACTTATCGGAGGTCAGAAAGCTTGAGAAGCATTTTTTTCGATTTTGAGATGTAAAATATCCCTCGAAAGGATAATTTTCTCGCTCACCAGTTGGCTCGAATAGCTTCTTCTCGATAAAAGTACCAATAGGAGTCTTCTTGGAGCAACTCTAGAAGCCGTCTTTGATAGAAACACCAGAAACAACTACTAATGAGATAGCCTCTCTCGAGTACGAGGATACCTGGATGGAACCCATCTACGAGTATCTTCAGAAGGGTTCAGTACCCGACGGCGATCTTGAAGCAGATCGTTTATCCCGCAAGTCCAAAATGCATACTTTGGTCAATGGGGTACTATATAATGAGCACTCAAGGGGATCTCATGCGATGCATATCACAGAAAGAAGGATTGCAACTCCTTTATGCCATGCATGGGGGCATCTATGGAGCACATGCTTCTTACAAAACGCTGGAAAGATCTGGTTAAGAAGTGTGTATACAATGTTAGTTTTATAGCAGGCAAATGCACCAATTAGCTTAGGCTCTACAGACGATACCTCTATCTTGGCCTTTTGTGACCTGGGGTCTTGACATCCTAGGACCATTTCCAAAAGCACCAGGGGCTTCAAATTCCTTTTTGTAGCTATTGGTACGTTCATAAAATGGATTGAAGCTAAACTTATCACTGGGATAACAATGGAAGCTGCTAAAAGGTTCATGATGAAAAGTGTGATTACTCAATTTAGGGTACCAAGTCAAATAATTATAGATAATGGTAAGCAATTCTTGAGTGCAAAGTTCCAATAATTTTGCAAGGAATTGGGTACCAAGTTATGTTTTGCCTCTGTCACCCATCCTCAAAGCAATAGGGTAGTCAAAAGAGCGAATATCCAAATAATGTAAGGGATTAAAACTCGGGTCTTTGACTAGCTTATAAAGCGCTCAGGGATTGGGTACAAGAATTACCTTCGGTATTATGGGCAATTCACATGACTCCCAGTCGGGCAATAGGTAAAACTCTATTCTTTCTAGTTTTTAGGCTGAAGCCATGCTTCATCCAGGACTAAAGATTCAATCAACAAGGGTAAAGAACTTCGAAAACTTCAACCAAGAGCAAATTTGAGCAGATGACATTAACCTACTCGAAGAGATGATGAATCAATCCTTAATCCGTTCGGTGGTCTACCAAGAAGCCATGTGTAAATACTACAATCATAAGGTCTAACCTCACAGCCTTATTGTAGGTAACTTGGTATTGAAGAAAATTCAATCCTAGTCTAATTGGAATAAGCTTTCCTCCAAGTGGGAATGTCCTTACACAGTGATTGTAGTTACATGACCAAGATCGGTACGACTTGCCATGGAAGACGACTAGATTCTCTCAAATTCTTGGAATATCGACCAATTGCGAAAGTTCTATGTATAACCTTTCTACTTTTCAATAAAGTTTTCAATTTGTTCAATCTTTATTGTCATATGTGGAGAAGTGCTTCTTTTATGCTTGTTCATCCACCTCTGGTACATTCAATATGTTCAAATCTGATCGGGGAAAGAAACATCACCTAGTCGAAGTCTCTCCTCTCTACACGTAGTCCTGCCCACTAGAAAAAACTTCTTAGCGTCGCATCGTTTCCAACTCTTACTATTAGTAAACAACAATTGACTTAACCAAGAAAAGTCAAACGAATAAGATCTATAAATGTTTGTCCTATTCTCGTTTAGGCTTTCGATTTGATTAACCTAGTCGAAGAAAAGCAATATCACCTTGTCGAAGTCTCTCTTGTTTGCACGTGATCCTGCCTACTAGAAGGAGCTTTCTAGTATCGACTCGTTCCTAACTTTTACTACCAGGTATGACAATCGAAGTCGACAATGATAGATGGATGAACTGCTCTGATCTCTACATACCCTATTTTGAGTGTTTATCCTATTCTCATTTATGTCTTCGATTTAATTAACCTAGTCGAATAAAGCTAACATCACCTAGTCAAAGTATCTCCTTTCTGCACGTGATCCTTCCCACTAGAAGGAGCTTTCTAGCATCGACTCATTCCTAACTTTTACTACTAGAACATGACAATTGAACTCGACAACGACAGCCAGATGAACTGCTTTGATATCTACATACCCTATTCTATACTATTTACTTAGTTTATCCATAAAAACTAAGTAAATAATCGGGGTCTACGATAGAGTTATCAATATAACTTCAATTTCTAGTCATAATTTAACATTCTTTCATTTCTTTTTTCATCTTACAAGTTCTAACTACTCAATGAGATGAATTGCAGGGAAAGGAAGAAGATTTTCATTAACAAAAGCTTTGTTTTTGCAAAGTTTCTTATTACAAACTATTCTAATGAAGGAGAGTTGATTTGCATCTCCGCCATGGTCTTCTGACTAGATGGCTCCATTTCTTGGATTAGACAGGCTGCCTCTGCTTTAGAGCAGTTGAAGTCGTAATCGATAGGACGAAGGTTGAGGCTTTGGTTGCATGCCTTGAGTTTTACCAAGGCATACTTTACGGCACTCTTAATAGCCTCTCGAAGTGAGTCAGCCTGGTTGGTCTTTAGGGTGGTTAAGAGCTTTAAAGCTTCGACTTGTCGCTCGATCATACTCGTGTGAGCGGTCATGGTGTCCTCAGAAGGTTTAATCTTCTCAACACCAAGCCCTCCGAGTAGATCGTTTAGAAGAGAAACTGTGTCTTGAAGAATGGTGTTCATCGACTACGCCTCTTCTTAACTATGAGTAGAAGTCTCAACGAGTTACTTTATTTTGACTACAAATTCTGCAAAGCAGAGTGAGACTTATTCAGGAAAAATAGTTTATAAAAGGACCGGTTAGTAAGGACTAGTTGAAGGCAAAGACTTTCATACCTACTAGTCGAGACTCAAGTCTCTTGACATCATCTTTATACTGGTCTTCCAATGAACTAATCTCTTGTTTTTCTCTTTTTCGATACAAGTAAGTTCATTAATCACTTTGGTCTTTTCATTGACCTCAGTGCGCAGCTTACCCCTTTCGACCTCTTTATCTGCAAAAAGGAAAGAGTTAGAGAAAGACAAGAAAGACATCCGAATAAACTATCGTAAGTTCAGAACTTACTATTTATTTTATCTTGCAACTTATCGGTTGTAGATTTGGCCTTCAAAAGCTCGATCGTAAGATCGACATTCTCCTTCTTTAACTTCTACGTCTCGACCTACTCCTTGTCGAGTGTGTCAGATAAGGCCTTTTTGTCACTCTTAGACTTGTAAAGGTTAAAGATAGACATGCAGAACTAGACTAGTGGTTGAAATAGAAAAAAAGACTACGTATGCCAGTAGCTTACCATTTCTTCGCTTGTTCGCATAGTTCAGCATTTTCCTGCCATAAGAGCAAGAGTTGTCTGTGGTATTCAGCCACAGTGGTCATATCTTCCAGAGCTCTCTGAATAAAGGATGATAATGAGAAGCAAGAAAAGCCAATTATAAATGACTAAGCATTAGATGCTTATGTTCATGCTCATATGAGAAAATTTGGCGAGTACTTGCTAGGAATCCTCTAGTTGATCGAGCTTTTTGACTTTGTTCCACCATACCTTCTCGAGGCGCTTGTCATTGAAGACATTCCCCTTGATGAGAATATCATTGGGGCGAGGAACTCGGTCATGAGATTGACACGAGGAATACCCCGCTATGAAAGCAGGATTGAAATACTTACAAAAGAAGTTAGATTGTTCTTCTTTTTCTTTGATTGCACCTCCTTGGAGACAAGGAGGAGCCTCCTCGGTGCAGCGGTTGGAGGTATTTTCTTCTTCACGACCAGGTACTTCTACCCCATCTTCAACCGCTTTCGCTTCTATTTCTTTGACCACCTTGGTGGTCGTAGTCGTTTCAGCTTTGACAGTAGTTTCAATTGCCGTAATGGCCATTTTTGCTAGGACTGTGCAATCGGTTTTTTCGGTTTAATCGGTTCGGTGTATACGGTATATACGGTAAATACAGTATTTGTAGTTCGGTAATATACGGTATTTTTAGAAGTACGGTTCAGTATCGGTAAATCCCATTTTATTTCGGCGCGGTATCGGTAAATACCATATTTACCAAAGTTGACGCACATTGCAAACGATATAGCGACTAGCGAGACGAGTAGACGATAATATCGCATGGACTAGACGTTAAGGATTGTTGTGTTAAGGATTAGGAACCGGCGAACCGGCTCAAACTTTCCATTTGCTAACTTAGTTAAGGAATGTGCAAAGTTTGGAAGAAGATTGACACACTGCAAGCTAGTGGTGTACTGCAAGCAAAGTTCAGGAATGTGCAAACTTTCCATCTTGATGCTTGTTCTAGAAATTAGCATATAGCATGGCACCGCCGGCTGTGCCTGGAAGAGTGAAGTTGTCAGGCAAATTGGGGCTTGATGCCCTCTGCTATAGAAGAAGAAGTCTCGGCCACAAGTGGAATTCCTCAACGAGGTATGTAGTCCTTTTTCATTCAAGTAGTAAAAAATCAAAAAGAAGAAAGAAAAAGTATAGACAATGGCGTGAGGCACAAGGCGAAGATACTATGAAAGGTCGCGAGAGAGAGAGAGAGAGAGAATGGAATATTTTGAATCAATTGTGTTGTTTCAATTCTGCAATTACATCTTTATATAATATATGTGCTCATGATATTAACAGCCTGAACGTTCTCGTTCTCACTATTACATAAATGATCTCCAGTTCTTAGCTATAAAAGTAGTTTCTCTATAGTATTGCTTGCCCGATAGTAGGTCCTGCGGAGTATATCACCTATATTAAGGCCGGAGGCAGAGCTGACTGCTGAGCCTAGCTCAGTTGGCAAGAGCGCGTGGCCGCTCGTTGCCCGCCCGCGTTCGAGTTCGTCTCTGCCTCCCATTTTCGTAGTATAGATTACTACGCGCTGGCCTACACGGCCCGTTTGCACGGCCCACTCAGCGTCATTTTCGGTAGATCGGTTTTTTCAGTTTTTAACCGGTTTTTCCCGAAAAAACCGAATACCAAAAAAACCCAAAATTTGAAAATCAAACCGAATACCAAAAACTGGTCAAACCGAGTTGACCGGTTCGGTTCGGTTTTTTTGGTTCGGTTGAAAAATGCACAGCCCTAATTTTTTCAACCACCTTCTCTACCATCTCTTCGATTGCGGGTAGAGTTGCAGGAGGCTTCTCAATAGAAGTATCCTCGGATGGTGGAGGAGCCGAGCTAAAATTGCAAAAAGAGTAGTAAGTTGGCATTTAAAAAGATGAAAGGGTAAGATGCTATCTTTATGCTTTCATTTTCATACCTTGTTGTAGCTTTAATCTTGAATTTAGAAGAAACCTTTCCTAAGGAAAGTTTCTTCGATTTCTTCTTTCCCACGACCACGTTTGTCGTTGAAGACGGGGGTCATCTTCGACCACATCTAGTCGCAGACCTTGAGCAGGAACTCCAACTCCTTGTTCCTCTTGCCCTTCCAGATGGTCAAGACTAAGTTCGACCACTTAAAGAGTAGTCTCTTTTGTCGATCATAAGTTCTACTACTGTAGCAGTTTCCTTCATAAAAGATACAACACTCTGCTAGTCCTTCTTTTTGAATTGCTTAATAAAGCCTTGAGAAGCACCAACTGAGATAGTTTTGTCATCATAATAAAAAGGTACCTTGATCTTAGGAGTCGGTTGTGCCAATACAAATGCCCCTATTTCCTTTGTAGAAACCATGTCTGCAAAGAAATGCTCGATGGGGGCAGACAAAGGAGAGGGAGGAGCAGCACTTGAACTTTCACCCTGCTTGTTGACAGCTTTCGACAGTTGACACCTCTTGGTCAGAGGAGTTTTAATCTCCTATGTCTCTTGTCTAATTACCATCAATTCGACCTCTCGGTCATTGTGACAATTTTTCATGCCAACTTTCTACAACAGTGAAGAATGCTAAGTACCCATTACTTACGACTACGAAATCCTAAAGATGAGATCGAACTTCGATTACCTTTAAGCATTCTTCTCTTTCCTTGGTGGATACATCACCAAGATGCAGGGAGCCTCCACATGAGTGTTGGAGCCTTATCACAAATAGCTTTGACTAGGGAGTCAATCTCTCCCAAGCATGATCTGCATGGACAGGTAAAGTGGTCAGTAAACAGAACTCAAAATTCAAAATCTAACTGAGAAAACGAGTTTATCTATTACTTACCATCCTTGTAGTATTTGGTCATATCGTTAGCCCCCCGAGTATATCCACATTGGATGTGCTCGTTTCTTCAGAGGGCTGATACAATGAGTGATGAAATCCTTCACCACATGCCAACTGGTAAGCCCCTTTTCTCTTAGCCCCTTGATGGCTTAGATGTAGGGAGCTATCCAAGTAAGGTCTTAGGGGACTGAATTCTAAGAATAATTTCTCTCTGCAGCTTTCCCCACAAAGGAAAGACTATCTTCGTTGGTTATCTCCCAGTAAAACCACTTTTTCTTCTAGTTCGGCCATGAGGATCGAGTAAACATCCATATATATGCTTCTGTCTTGTCGTTATGGAGCTTTAGTCCACAGTTGTCAACAACCCCAGCTTGTCCGCTCATTTTGTAGTAATACTAAAACACCTCCAGATCTGGAGGAATCCCTAGATAGGCTTCGCACAGGTACACGAACACACTTAACATGGTGATCGAATTAGGAACTAGTCTTACCAATTCCACCTCAAAGTACTTGAGTACAACTATGAGAAAGGAGTGGGCAGGAAGTTGAAGTCCGCACTCACAATATGCTTGGAAAACTGGGATTTGCCCAATCTCCTCCCATGGCCAGTTTTTTCCCGTGTCTTCAATCCACTTCACGTATTTTCTTGAAGTGATCTTCCCCACATTGACTAGTGCATTCAACTTGGCAGTGTCCATCTCTGACACCGACCAATTAGACGAAGACTTTGTTATTTTCCTCAAGCGATTGGTTTCGATTTAGGACAAAAATAAGGCTTGGTCGGCGATAGGAAACTCAAAGAAGATTGGAACAGAAGGGGAAGTAAGAAGCCCAAAAGATTATCCCGTGGCAAGTTTTTATAACCGTTTGGGTCAGTTACCAATTTCGGGAACCCAACGGTTGCTACCTCTTCAGGAATTGCGCCAAACGGACAGATCGGCGAGAGTCGATTGGAGTTTTAATATTCCTTTATTCGAAACTGGCATGTCTTTACAACTCAAGTGAAATTACCTTTTTAACCAAGTTTAGTTCTGGTCGAATAAGGTCAAAAAGACTTTGCTTTTGATCATCGTTGGTCTACGACCACTCTTTCTTAAGTAATTTATTTTTACTTCAAGTTGGGGGACTAGATGACGAGGATATAACAAATCCTCAAATTATTATTTATCTGTAAATGATATGGTTATGTCATTATACACCTTGAGTATACCTCTTATCTATAAAAGAGAGATTTCACAAGATAGTTTGGCAGCTTAAACGCCATGTGTTTGCCGACTTTTCCTCTTTTTTTACATTAATTAAACGCAATTTGCAGTACGAGGGTCTCATATTACTTGAATAGACATTGACCAAGTGGAGCCATATATACCAAATGGGCCCAGTCTCTGGCTAGAAATGCACATATGCATGCTAATTTGCTTTGTCCTTGTGCCACATGCTACAATGGCATCTCATATCCTATTGGAGTAGTAACTTCTGACATTAAAAAAGAAATGGCAGGACAGATATTCTAAACCGTCCAACGCCCATGCAGATAGGAGAGTATGCATGTACTATGCTTTACGCATAAATTCAAACGAATACTCTGCGAAGCCTCTTTAAGTCCTGAAGCTGTCCCAAGCCCCCTGCATGAAAGGGACTAGAGCATGGAGAAAAAGAATCTCCATTGATCATGGCTGCTTGCCTTTTTCCAATTAGCATTGGCCTTTGGTTCGAAGTTCAGACTTGAGACCTGAATGTGATGTGTGTGGTGTTCATCACTTCTCCCCAACCAAGGGGGGAGGCATACATGCAGTGGCACTGCTCCAAGCAAAAGTGCTTGCATGGGTTGTAGCCGCTGGCCATTTGCCATCATCACCTTAATCAAAGTTGGGTGAGGGGATCGAGTGGGTGCATAGATCCCTAGTTCCATTCCATTATTCTACCAATCTTGGATCCTTTGTGACACAACTGACACTCGACTGCATGGTCACATTTGTAGGAGCAGGCCATGTGGTTGGGGTTTCAAGGTCATATATAGTTCATCAGTGTATATTCCACACGAATATGTCAACATTGTTTTATAGTGTCACAAATTAAGGTTTAAACCTTTGTCAGTAACTCTACCATCCATGTTAGGGCAACGCTGCTAAATAGAGCACATTGTCTCTAAATTACAGTACTAATCGATATTAGTCAGAGGCAATGCCGGAATATAATCGATATGGCTTGCCGCAAACAATGACACTAGAGAATTTTAAGAAGTTAGGCTGAGATCCTAACCTTGTGAAGCACTCATTATTCCTCTTAGACCTCCCTACGTAATCATGTGCCAAAGAATATCTGTCTTAGGATGCTTCCCTCTGCAGATGCAAGCAACTGAGAAAAGTCTTGAGTTCAAACATTAAAAAGGAAAAAAGTAAAAAATGTTAGGCCATGCTCAACTTTTCTTTTTGACAAAACTAAGAAGAAGCCAAATAACAAAATAGGAACTTTTTATAACAACACTAAGCCCTTTATTTTCTAAGAAAAAAGGTGCTCCATTCCAAGGGTTAGCATCATACTATATATGACTTATTGCAGCCAATGTTTCATCAAAAAAAGATTGCAGCCACTGTTTCTCTTGATTTGGAGCTCTACCTCAACAAGTGCAAAAGTCCAAGGATGGGCCAGAGTGGCTGCCAAGAAGTAGCGAAGCATGCTGAAAGGAGATGGTGAAATAGTACTGATACCTCCCAATTAGCAACAGCCTCTCTCTCTCTCTCTCTCTCTCTCTCTCTCTACATCATTCATGAGAACATCCTATTGACCGACATCTCTCTTTTTTGTCTGCAGCTGTTGACTACCCTCAATTCTAAAGAAAACAACCTATCTAGCTATCTATCAATATCATATCGCCAAGCTAATGATCAATGTTTGCATTGCATGCAAGATGCAGCACACTTCACTCGTATATTTGCATTTCTCCCCTACCATTTCCTCTGTTTACAAAACTAACCCTCTATAACACTGTACTGCACTGTACCTGCAGGGTTTGATGTACATGTACCACGTGTTATGGACTTGTAGATAGGCCAAGAACCCTCTTTCTGTTTGCAAGAAGGTATGTGACAATTGGCCATGCTAACTCTCCATTGGTTGCAATTGCAATACACATTTATTTGGTTCTTCTACATTGATTGTATATATGCGAATGACTAGAGTTAGACCATGTAATAATGAAGTAATTCCAAGATACTAGTAGCATTGTAGTACATCAGAAGGCTTTTATATCGTTGTCTGTGTATATATGCGCACAATAATTGGAGTGTATACAAGAAAGTCAATGGCTAGCTAGAAACACGTATGAATAGAACTATCTATGGAGATCTTGCGCTATGGATGCAAGCCAAATATCAAAACTCAAAACCAACATTTCTACTGAAATACTAACTCTTTTAATTGCGCAATTGAAATTATAACCGTGGAGAAATATTGAATCTCCGTATATAGTTCCAACAGTTTATACGTATATATGCAAGTAAATATAAGTAGATACAAGATCTCATGCTGTCAATGTAGCAGACACATAATGGTGTACGTATATCACTGTGTTGAAGTGGCATTTGTATTTAAACCAATACAAGCTTGAACATGTGTACATATGGCCTTCTCCTTGCACTTTTGCCATGAGGTATCAACATCAAGGAATAGTTAACACACTATGGCTGTATTCCATATACTAGCTCCCCCTGTCCAATATCCATCCCCTCTTCACTCTTTCCTCTTCTCTTCCCTGAATTATTATTTTCTTCTCACTCTGTAGTAGTAGACTACTACCAGTGGGCAGCTGCAGGGCTAGAGGAGGAGTGGTGGTGTAATAGTACAAAATTTCACACAGGTAGAGACTGGAATTGTTTTTTCAAAAAAGAAAGTAGGTGGTGATCATTTGTGTTTTATTTGGTGCCTTATGACTAAAAAGCACTGTAGCTAGCTGAAAAAATACTGTAACTGACAGAGGCTTATTTAGCATAATTAAATTTATAAAAAATTAAAAAATATAAAAAAAAATATGTTAGCCCATTACGTATAATACAAACACATACGGAAAAAAAGAACCGGCAAAAAAGCTCAACAAAAAGCCAAAAGTTCAGAAAAAGACGAAATTTATAAATAGTAAAAAATAAGCCGGAAGCCAGAAGCTGAAGCCAAAACGATCACAATGCCATTGCATTGAGGAGGCCCCTGCATAGAGCTACAACTACTGTTAGTGAAGTGACTACTTGTGCAGTGGAGTATTTGCAATGTATGCCTCTGCAAGACCTAGTACAACAAAATATCCTCTACTCTACTGCATACCTACACCCATACATGCCACACAGCAATAGTGCTGTACACACCAGCAGCAACATGCTCAAGGCAAATTTCTTTCTTCTTAAATTTGTGCGTGATTTAGGCAGGGAGGGGGGGGGTGTTGCTCTTTGGTAGCTACACAGATCCCAAGCTGGGGGATGTGGGAAGAGAATGTTATCCGGCCAAGCATTTTTCTCTCTCCCTCCCTCTCCCCGTTTTTTCTATAGGTTTTGTTAAATATCTAGATATTTCATTTCTAACTATCATCTAGATTTAGAATCATTGGATTAGAGATTTAATGGTCATGAATTCTCCTCCCTCCTCTTTGAATTTTACCTCCCATCTATTGAAAAAAATCTCTCCCCTTTAAAAACAAGAAACCCTCTTGATCTCTAATCCAAAAATCACAAATTTGAATAATAATAAGAAAGAAAATATCAGTATGATGCTTAAATACTCTTTTTTTTTTCTATTGCTTGCGTGTGTAGTGTGTGGGTGTGGGTCAAGAGCAAGAGCAACTCATTCCTTTTGCTTACTTTAAAGCCACAAACAAACGCACTTGCTCACTTCTGCTGCTTCTACCCCTCGCTCTTCCGACCCAGTCTTCTTCTCCACTGCAAGAGCCTCATACCTTGAAGCTCTCATCGCGCGCGGCAATGGCGGGAGGCATCATTGCGACGCGTGCTCCAGAATGATTGGTTTGCTCCAATCACCATTACGGCCATCTCCATCTCTTTCTCCTTCTCTTCTCTAGCTTCGCACGATGACCAACAACAACAATGGCACTGATGGAGTCACTAACGCTGCGGCGAGTGGCTGGCTAGGCTTCTCGCTCTCGCCGCACATGGCCTCCTCCATGGACGACCACCACCACGTGCAGCAGCAACACCACCATGGCCTCTTCTTCCCTACCGTCGCCACTGCCGGGGCCGCCGCCTATGGCCTGGGCGGCGACGTCGTGGCCGCCACCAACGGGTACTACTCGCAGCTCGCCTCCATGCCGCTCAAGTCCGACGGCTCGCTCTGCATCATGGAGGCTCTCAGGAGAACCGATCAAGATAACCACGGTACATATCTAGCCACTGCTGCTCTGCTGTATTTTCTTCGTCGATCCATTTCTTGGTTTCTTGGATTCATGGCGTGTGGGATCGATCGATCAGGGCCGAAGCTGGAGGACTTCCTGGGCGCCGGGCAGCCGGCTATGGCGCTGAGCCTGGACAACACCTCCAGCTTCTACTACGGCGCCGGCGCAGGTGGGGGGCACCACGGGCAGAGCCACGGCGGCCACCACGGGTTCCTGCAGGCGTTCGACGTGTACGGCGGCCCCTCGGCGCAGGCGCTGGTGGCCGACGAGGACGCGGCGGCGGCGGCAGCCACGGCGATGGCGAGCTGGGTGGCCGTGCGCGGCGCCACAGCGTACGCTACGGCCGACGCCGGCGCCACCGAGAGCGGCTGCGGCAGCGCTATCCTGTCCGCTGCCGCGGGGCAGCACCATCTGCACCACCCGCTGGCCCTGTCCATGAGCTCCGGGTCGCTGTCGAGCTGCGTGACCGCGGGCGAGTACGGCATGGCAGCGTCGGCAGACGGCGGGAGGAAGCGCGGCGGCGCGGCGGGGCAGAAGCAGCCGGTGCACCACCGCAAGTCGATCGACACCTTCGGGCAGAGGACGTCGCAGTTCAGAGGCGTCACTAGGTACTCCAATACAATGCTGCATCATTACAACTTACGCACCAGCATTTGGTTAATGAAGAACGTTTGCATGCGCGTGATTAAGTAACGCAGTAACCTAATAGCAGATCAGATCAGATCAGATCAGATTAGAGATGTGCGTTACTAATTAAGTACGTTTGCAAGCATGTGATTAACTAGCGTAATAGCCAGCTTATAGTAGCAAATGAGATCAGATACGCGTGTTAATTAGTGGGGCGGTTTAAAATTAAGCAGGCATAGGTGGACGGGGCGGTATGAGGCGCACCTGTGGGACAACAGCTGCAAGAAGGAAGGCCAGACCAGGAAAGGGAGGCAAGGTACTCGTCTTAATTAATTAGCATGCTAACATCTTAACCTACTAATGTGTCATTACTGGCTAATTAAGCTCGTGCTCTGTTTAACCAATGCAATGCTCGATCTCCTGCACGTACAACTATCTGCCTGCTGTGCTGCGCAGTCTATCTTGGTATGCATGCTTCCACATGTACCCGTACTACATATACTGTTTGTGTTGGTACAATGCATGGTTAAAAATGCTTGTGGTAAAGTAAAAGATGAGTGTTTTTTTACCTTACTTTCACTGGTTCGTGGCTCGCTTACAATATAGGTGGGTATGACATGGAGGAGAAGGCGGCGAGAGCCTATGACTTGGCGGCGCTCAAGTATTGGGGCCCCTCCACACACATCAACTTCCCGGTAATTACCTGTAGTATCTACAGATTTTGATTCTTTCCCTTTTTTTTTACCTTGGCAGCCATGGTAAGCTTAGTACCAGTGTTGAGCAGCTTGAGTTAATAATATGTACTGCGTGTGCAGCTTGAGGACTACCAGGAGGAGCTGGAGGAGATGAAGAACATGACCAGGCAGGAGTACGTGGCTCACTTGAGAAGGTAACCTGCTAATCCTATATACTCGTTAGAATAGTTTCACGTTAGTTGTGTAAGGACAATAAACTTAAAACTGGAGTTTTTCCGCTCACAAACTATCTTTTGAAGATGAAAAAGCCTTTACAATCCAACAAGTCGTATCACGGAATGATTTTAATATCTATGGCCTAATAGACAATAGTATGTACCTGGCCTAAGAGAGGCGGTGAGACGTACGAAGGAAGAGATTATTAGAATAGTTTCACATTGTTTGTGAAAAAGCAAAAAAATCTAACTTACAATAGAAAAATTTCTCATCTCCTAGGCTAGTTTTTGAAAATGAGAATGGCCTTCCGATCCAACGATACTCAATGTTACTACGGACCTAATGCTACTCTATAGGTCCCATATGGAGAGATGTACATATATGTGTGGCTATATGTCTGAACTTACTGCATGTTTTACTGCTTGCGCGTACAGGAAGAGCAGCGGTTTCTCACGGGGTGCTTCGATGTACCGGGGAGTTACAAGGTCTTGTTCACTTGACACACTCCTGTCCTAGCTACTACATCTATACATACACATGCACATTTACTAATTACTGAGACACAAGGGGGTAAATTAAAGCCTGTCATATATACTGTGCATTTGTTTGGGGTTGCAGGCATCACCAGCACGGCCGGTGGCAGGCGCGCATCGGCCGTGTCTCCGGCAACAAGGACCTCTACCTCGGCACATTCAGTGAGTAGACCAGCAGCAGTAGCTACCTGCGATCCTGACTATATATATATATATGTGTGTACATACCGGCGCTGATCTGCATCTGCAATTCTGCATGCTCATGCAGCAGTTGTGCATGCTTGCTTCTCCATTAGTGCATGTTCTGCACTGCATGCGTCCATGATGAGCACAGCAAAATATGCATGCGAGACTAGGAATAGCTAGCTTAGCTCGATGGAGATGAGCACCATGCCACCATGCAGTGCGTATTGGTGTTGTATGCGTGGCATGCAGACGCTGTCATGGCCGGAGGGCACAGGGCGTCCTGTCACAATGATCATACATGTTGCAAGCCTGTTTTTTTAGCCCCTTATGATGCTTTGCCCCTGCCAACCAAGGCTGCTTTGCAATGATCATACGTGATGTTTGCAAGCCTTTTTTTTTGAGCCCCTCTGCTTGTGTATGGCCCTGTGCGTGCATCCATC